>CM041780.1:52057686-52202470 GCA_023374045.1 Limonium bicolor
ACTGAAGAAGTTCGGTTGAGAGAGCTTGGAAGAGCTTGAGGAGCTGCTTCATCGAATTGAATGCAGCTAGGAGAGAGAGAGAGTGACTAGAATTGGTATTATTAGGTTGAAAATGTGCTTTAGATTAGTTTATTGTCTAATAATTGTAGGTGACTCATCAAGGGGATAAGGAGGAGCAAGGAGCCGGCTGATTGAAGAAAGGAGAGGCTCCTCACACGTTTTTCCAGCTGGAGAATTCAAATAATGGAGTGAAAGTGTGTATAAACTAATAAAAGGCAAAAGTAGCCCTTAAATCATGGAGATATGTTGGTGTGCTGTCTTTTGGATGTGCAAGTGGCCAAATGGAGCCTATCTTGCTGTAAATGTCGAACTTACATGGTCTAAGGGTCAACTTTGACCTCTTGACCAATCTTAGTCAATATTGACTCCTGCGGGCCCCCTTTAGGGTTTTTATTATTTTAATATTAATTTGTAAAAATTCGTAAATTCTTGGAATTAAATTCCTAATATCATATAATATGATATTTTATCATATTTAAAGGTATTTATAACCTTTTAGCCCATTTAAAACCAATTTAGAAGACAATTACACAAAAATGTGCTTTAAGGAGTTTTAGTGCACATTTTGTGTCTCAAGGTGTTTCTGAGCTCGGTTTTCTTTGAAAACGGTTTTTTTGTGTTCCTTACATTATATTTGATCATGGTATCCAATTTTATATCATTTAGAGGTCATTAGACCTTTAAGGTTTCTTAGAGCACATTTTAGCCCTTCTTGACCTTGAAGCATGTAAATGCTTTTTATTTGTGTTGGAGTGTTGTCCAACAATTGTAATATGTTTATTATGTGTTAATCTGCTTAGGACAAATTTTTAGATCCTAAGAAATTCATTTGGGTATTTATTTACCCTTAACAGTCAAAGGGTGCAACATCTTGTTTTGTGTTGACCACTGTTGTTCTCAGTTGACTTTTAAGGCGTGTTTAGGCCTTAATTAATGTGATTATATATTTAATCCATGTTCAATAAGTTTGGGGTATTTCAGTCTACCCCCCTTAAAAAGACTTCGTCCCGAAGTCTCTTAATCAAATAGGTAAGTATATAAAAAATGTATAACTACCCATTGTTCCCATAATGTATATCTATGTGATATATCATTTACACACATCGTATTGCCTATACAGCACATAGCCATCACGTTGTGGCGTTAGTTCAATCATATATGGATATAGGTGATCCATCAGCATCATCATTTCCTATCAGTTCTACAAGTCCTGACAACCTTCCTGAGGTGTCCATAACATTCCATTGTTCCACATTCCATATCTAATAATAGATATACCATATGTAATCATTCTATAAAGCAATATGAATACATATCACAAATAGCATAAGAAAAGTGTTACACACATGGTGTACATACAACATTCAAACAAGTATCTTGTGAGATACATACATACCAGTGCACATTACACACAACATACCAAACAACGCGTACCAACCATAACCAACAAAACCAATTCACTGTATGCTATGCATACTAAATAATTCACATACTAACCAAACAAACCTCGTATGCCCCGCACACCACCAATTCTCTTTTTTTTTTGTATGCAATGCATATCAAACAGCCAAAACTTAGTGCACACATGTGCACATCCAAGAGGCTCTACCCCCCTTAAAAAGGGTTATGCCCCCGTACCCACATAAGTATACACAGCCGCTCAACAAGGAGCGCTGGATACTTGGCTCTCAAAGAGTTCTCCAACTCGTGGATTATCCTCATATCAGAGAGACGGGTATGACTCTAGCCCTTCAGGGTTCCACAATATATAAAAGGTGAGGCACTGATCTTTTTGTGCTCTCTCCCAAGTTCATTCTTATGGGCCCACTCGCTCCGTATGAGGTGTAGACCCATGAACAAAGGCTCAATTTGCCTCTTTTTTTTGCTGTGAATCCACTGGTTTGGATCACTAGCATATATGCGTGTGTCTTCTCTCACTGACATTCAGTTGAGATGTAATATGACATTGGCTACTGTTAGTACTTAGTGTTCTTTGCACTTGTCTTTGTAATACTAAGACGTACCAGCCTATATGTCCACAAAGATGATGTTTGTCATCCATGTCTCCTGGTGATTTTGTTCCAGAGTAATACTCTGTTGTAGTTATCTCTTTTTTTCCCCCTTTTTTTACACACTCTTGTTGATATCCACTTTATCTTTCTGCATTCCCATTAGATTAATAATGCGCGAGTGCAATACAGTCATACAGAGTGCAGAGGCGTAAACGCTCAACAGCTAATATCCAATGAGGCAAATAGAAAAGATGTGAGAATTATCCTGTGAGTGGTACATTCTGAATCCACTGTTCCTTGAGCAAGGTTTCTGCTATCATATAGCTTTATCTTTTCTCCTTGCATAGTCACTTGTTTATATCTATATCATCTGGTAGATTTTGCTCTGGATTGCAAGCATTTGCTTGTTCCTTATGAGGATTCTACATATTTTCGTCTAAATGGGTTTTCCCTGTTTCTTTTTTTTTTTAAGTTCCTGTCCTTAAACTGTTTCCCTGTCTTCACTGTATACTGTCTACTGTTTCTGTTGAAGGTTCTTGATTTCCTTAGCTTGTTGGTTTAACTGCGGCTCTTCTCGTCCATCTTCGAGGTAATCTGTCTTACTGTCCGTAGAATGGAGTTGACTACTTCCCGTGTTCCTAACACTACTTGTCTACTTGCATGGGGTACCGTACTGATACATTACTACTTACCCGACTAACTTATAAATAAGTCTGTCAGGCCCACATGCTCCTAACGGAGTGCGGTCGTCCCATGTCTCGTTTAGTAACTGGTAATGTCCGTCACACGGTTGTTGTGAAGTATTCTTTTGTCAATCTCCCTTTGATGGATATCCCCTTTTTTTTTTCTTCTTCTTCTTCTTTCCTTCTTCTTTTTTTTTTTTTGCTTGCCTTTTTTTTTGTGTAATAGTTCATGTTATCAGTTATCCTGTAATAAGTGCTATTGCCTTTGTGGCATCCGTGGTAATTTGTATCATAGACTGGTATTATTCAACTCGGTGTAAGTAAAATCCGTGCTATATTAGCAAACTTGTTTCTCCTTTTTTTTTTTTTGATCTCATTGAGTACAACACATTTTCCTTTTTCTCCCTGTTTTTTTTTTATCATATCTCATCCATAATTCATATTCGTCCCCTCATCCATGTAATTGGATGTATTGCAGATTGCATAATAGCTTGAGCAACTTGGCTCTTCACTTCCCAACCATCCTCACTGACGGTGGTGCATCTACAAAGGGTATGCTTGTCCATGAGGACTAAACATTTATCACTGGTAGTGATTAGCATTAAATGCGGTATACACTGTTGGTATTTGGCTATAAGCCCTGTCTGACAATTCCCAACAATTTAAACTGGTGGGTTTCACCGTCATAGTTGCTGTACAATTTGTCCCGTTGCAGTGGTTGGACTAACGGTCCTTCCAAGGTTGCATAGGTTTCGAATCTCAGGGTTTGTAAAAACATTTGGAAAACATTTTTTTTTGGTATATATAAATAAAAGACTAAAAAGTAGTAGTTGTTACTGTTGCATTTGCAGTAGTTGTTACTGTTGTTGTCGCTGCACTTGCTGTAGCAAGTGCGCAAGGCAGATGGAAATTTCAGTGGTTTTTTGTCACAGCGCTTGCATAGCAAGTGCGCCATGCAGGTGGAAATTCTGGTTCAGTAATTTCCGGTCTCATTGACTCTGTGTATCGTTGAGTATGGGCTACATGGTAGTGTAAGCATAACATCCTGTTCATATATATATCCGTCAAGGTTTAAAGCTTTTGGTACTGAGTTCACACAACTAATCCCAAAGTCTTACACGAAAGGCGAGTGGTCAATGACACACTCCCACATACTTATAACATAACTCCTTCTAACATAGTAAGTAAAAGTCTTCCACCAACGGTCTCATGGAGTTAGGGTACTCATGCCTATCTACTCCCTTGCCCTTCAGGGCTCCAGCATCAGTAGATGTCTGGCCATCCTGACCGCCTCGTGGTACTCCAGCTCCTTCAGCTGAGGTCTTTTGAGTATTTCTTTGGTGGCCTGTAATTATGGCTCTCTGGGTTCATCCAGCATTCAAATTCCCTATGGTCTTCTTTGTGGAAGCACCGACAGACAACTTTGCGGCCTTCGCAATCGACCCCAGGATGGTCTTTCCCATAACGCTTACAGTAAAAATGGCGCTAGGGCTGTCTGGTGCCTAATGGTAGTAATTAAGTTTAAGTTACAATCTGATGATTTAAAGGTTAAGGTCACAATTCAATTTAGAGGTAGGTTTCTCACCCTTAGAAGGTGCAGATCTCAGAGGTTAGCATCAATAGCTGGGCCGGTCAACTAAAGGACGGGCTCTTTCCCTTTCTTTCCCTTGTGACCCTGTTGCCCTTTCTTTTGGGAAACTTTCCTGTTTAAATGTTTCGGGTCAGTATTTATAAGGTATTTAGTATGGTAAACATTTAGAGTGGGATAAGTCCTTACTTTCCCTTCTTTTGGCTTTCGCCTGGAGATGCTCCTCCACCCTCAGACTCTCCCTCAGGGTTCTTCCTTTTCTTGGCCCCGAGAGTCTCTTCCCGAGTCTGGAGCATTAGCTCCGTCTTCGAGGCAGCCTCATAACACTCCTGGAATCTCCTTGGTAAGTTCCCCACAGGTTAATTGGTAATGTAGTAAGTAAAGAATTTTATGGCTTCCATGTTAGCACCCTGATGGTAGTGTAGAGGGTAGCACCCATCGCCATCTGAATGCGAAATAATAGTCCTCCCCGGGACTTCTCGACCTTCACGGTCTCTGAGTAATCCACACCGGGAATGAAGTCCAGTAGACCAATGAATCGAGTGTAATACTCATCCACGGTCAGACCTCCTTGGGTCAATGTTTCGAACTCATGGCGCTTCTTCTGTTTAAGATGAGTTGGGTAGTACTTCCCTCTCAGTAACTCGACAAAGGCAGCCCACGAAAAGTCGGGCGTAGCCAGGTGCTGGTCCTTGACCAACCTCCACCAGGTGCTGGCTGCGTCCTTCAGATGGAAAGCAGCAATGGCGACCTTCTTGTCGTCAGGTACTTGTAAGGCTTCAAATGCTTTCTCGTGTTCAACAATGTAACGCTCCAAAGCTACGGGGTCTGGTTCCCCTGAATACGTAGGTGGTCGGGTCTCGCTAACTGACTTCAGTTAGTTCGTTTCCTTGGGCTGTGGCGGGTGGGCTGGTGCTCCTCCAATCTGAGTACCCAGCTGTGCAAGAACGGCTGCAACCGTCTCAGCAACTCCTGGAATGCCGGGACACCGCCTCCACCTCTACCAGTACCACGCCCTCTAGCTCCACCAGACATCTGTAGTACAGTATGTCACATAAATACTCGGTAAATTACCGTACACAACCAATAGATATTAAGTTGCCTTAAGGCTAACCTATCACGCAATTGCGTTTCTAGACACAATATCTTTCTAAGACGAATCATCTCGTACTCCCAAATGTTTCTCGTAATTTCCCAAGTCCTAAGCTCACTGTCTTAACCTACTTTCTCGTCATCAGAGCGGTACTCCGCTCTGATACCACTTTTGTAACACCCCTCTCCATAATCACGATGTAATCTCTCACGTAGCAATAAATAAAACGTCTCGCAGCGGAAAAACAAATAACCATTACAAAACTCACTCGGGTGTCACCGGCCATTACTCGCCCATGCGAGCAACGCAGCCAAACTACATCCAACTTCCAATACAAATAACTGCTAACCGCAGTGATAACGAGAAACTCCTATACATCACACTAAGTCCATCAACCATAACATCGACAAGTGAGCGTCTACCCAATCCTGAAAAATACTTAACCTTACCATAAGACCATACACCAACTTCATTACAATACCACATCTCCAATTACCCTGTTCCTGCTCTTCAGCTCCGACAATGATCAACAACCTGCAATGAGTGTAGTATCAGCGATAGACGCTGAGTATGCCGGGCCTGGACCCTAATGGTCACTTGTCATTTTAACCATCTTATTATTAGATCGATTTCATGCTTTACCATTTACAGTTATATTCAAATACTGTAGTAAACATGCATAATAAATTTAACCATCCATCCAAATATCCATACATTCAACCATCCATCCAATACCAAACATTCAAATATTAATCCATACAACGTTTATATATCGAACGTATCGAGTATTAACAATTAATGTACAATGTACATTCGCCGTAGCGTACAGTTTTCATATTTGATTTACCTTAGCCTTGTAGGCTCCATCCAACCATCAACACACATAAAATAACCACAAGTATAACCAATGAACAACAAAGCGAAATAACGAGATTAGTAAACAAGTATCAAGTCTCGTCCATAGTATTGTTCGCCACTGTATAAGTCTCAATTGTTTTAGTTGTTCAGTTATACCTAGTGACAATGTCTCGTTAAAACGACATGTCTCTAGTTACCCATATATTATGGCGGGTCACCCACGCAGTAGCCACTCCAACGGTAGAGTCTCCGACCAACGAGCCATTCTAGCTCACGGGAAATTTTCTTGATACTTACGGACCCGTACGCGGACATCCTGGTATCGTTTTTGTGATCACAGCGCGCACCAAGAGCCACATCCTCTTGGCTTTACTTCCATTCCATTAATTAATTAATTAATTATACCATCGCATCGCATTACCAAATTTTTCTAACACAGCAGACTAAGGTCATTAGTCCAATCCGGAGTCTGTAAACTCGGGATCCAGTGTTAGATACGAGAGCGGCGTATAGAAAAGGCCAATGCTCCGTACAAAAGTCTCAGATAATATGTATGTGTTATTATTATCTAGTGCTACAACGTTTTACTTACGTTCCTTATATTTCATATAAGATAGCACCATAGCCGCTAGTTCGTTTTATATATATAGGTTCATATATACGAACCAATACTGTTAACTCAACAACAGTAAATAATAAGCAGCTATAATATACAATTCATGCATATTAACTAACACATTCAGACAAACAATCTTATCATAGATCGCACAGAAGCCTGAACTGAGGAAGTCCTCAGAGACAACCAGAGACACATAACAACATACAAGTTATATCAACCAAATCCGAGCCTAAGGAGCAACCTTAGGTCAACTCGGCAAACCCCTTTACATACCGTTCACCCTGACTGTATTACGGTGGAGTATGAATCAGCAAGATCCTACGCTCCGTGTAGTCCGTTAGCTCGTCAAGCGTCCTTGTCAGAAGTATACTCTAAACGGTAATAAAACTATAAGTCAGTCTCCATGACTAACTACATCCGGTATTTCCGAATTATAAGTAACCCCGACAGTTCACCCTGTTTTCTACAGTTGTTTGTTACAGGTTTTTCTAAAACAGTCGGCTTTGTTACTTAAAACGCGTACGTCAAAACTATTTCAACTGTTAAGTCTAATTCCTTATATTTCCTTTAATCTTATCCACATCTAGTTTAGGTGCGTAACCTATAGTTGCATGTATGCATGCATTCTTATATTATATATTTTTTTCCATCATCCATTATAATTCTTTGTATTTCATTACCCATTATCTTAGCAAAATTCATAGCTTATAGTTTGTAACTATTTTTTTTTCCAAATAACCACCACCATTAAATCATAAGGTTTTCAACCAAAATATATTTATCCACCTTATATACATTATTCTTGTGTATGTATATATTTTTACCACGTAGGTAATTCTCATGAGTTTCATAAACTCTTGTATTTTATGTTACATTTTATCATCTTTTATTGGATGATTATTCCCATTAGTTGTATTATATTATACAACTTATATTAAGATTATTATCCTAATATCACGTAACATCTTATGTTGTATAATTACAACTCCTAAGGTTTATTCCATAAACACCTCAGTTTATAAATCTCATTTATTTATAGTTTGTCACATTATTTTATGTGAGTGCCCTTCCTTATATTAATTCCATCTAAACCATATCATTGTCATAACATTTATAACATCATAGACCTTAGTCTAAAATTCATCTTTCAACTCTTATTAACTCAGTATAGCCCTTAACTTAATTTAAATTCCGTTTTGACCATAACATTATGTAACGTTATACCATATACTAATATCATACTATGTGATATTTTTATTCCCTTTAACTTATAACCTATAGTTTTTATACAAAACTATTTATTATTGCCTCTTAGGCACCATAAGAAAATCTTATTCTTTTCCATAAACCATAGTTTCCTTTATTTACAAAATCACCCCTTTCTTTTTACCATGTTATATATACCATTTAATATAACATTTCTAACTTATAAAAGATATACCTATGGTTATTTTTTGTAAATTCCGAACAGCCCTTGTGCTATTCTATAATTGCCATTTGGCCCTATTTATAACATATAGTTCTTCCATATCATTAAAACCATATTTTATACACATATCTTAATAAATTCTCTTAATAATTCTAAAAATCACCAAATTCCACCAAAGGGTTATAATATCCTTATTAACCCATATACTTTTGATATTTACCATTCCACCATCTATTTTTCTCCAAAGTGTCATAATGACATAATAACTATATATTATACATATATAGTTCATTTTAATTCCAAAATCCACCAAATAAATTCCTAAAAATTCCTAATAGCCCATGGGTGTTTAAAATACCATTTTACACCCTTAATTTTCGGTAATAACATATTCACCACATATGTTATAAAAATATTACCATTAAATACATAACCTATTATAAAACCTTAAATAAGTTATCTAACTTATTTATTTTTGGTCAAAACCTAGCATATGGTCAATGTTGACCACCTTAATATTTCCTTGACCACCAATTCCTTATAATTACGGTTTAGTACCTAAACTTTCTAAAATTCACCATTTAACCCCAAAACTTTATAAAATCTTATAAACTTTATTTTAACTCCTTTTTAACTCTAATTTTCGGCTTTATTTTTCTAAAGTCCCTAAATTTAATTTAATTACACTATAACCCCTTATTCATTTCGGTAATAATTATATACCACCTAAACTTAAATAAAAGCTTGTAAATGCATAAATAAAATGGCCTAAAATACATGGCCTTATTACAAACATTGTCTTGCAAAATAAATTACACATAAATGTCCCAAAAATACATATAAATTTCGGCCTCACCATATAATTTTCATTTATTTACCAAACTTCCACACAATGTCTTAAATTTGACATTTATGCTTGTTTAATTAGTTGTAAAATTTATTAAACCATTCCTTAAACATTTTAAGGTCAAACAAGACCTTATTTTACCTCTTCACTCACGGCAATTAATATACACACACTTAAACTTGTGTTAATGTATCAAGTTATGGTTTTAAGTGATTTATACCTTGATTTAGCTTAGGTAAAGCCTTGTTTGGGTTCGCCACCTTAAGGAGAAATTCTCCACAGCTTGTTTTACATGTTTTCAACAGAAACCAAGGCCTAGTTAGTCTCCAAGAAAGATCTAACCATAAGAAGTAATTTAATGTAAGATTTAAGGCAAAAATCACCTTAAGAATGCAAGGAGAGTTCAAGATGGTTTCGACCTGAATCAAACACACCACAAGGTGTTAGATCTACTATATTGACATAGGAAATAGCTAGATCTCAACAAGCTGCCTTGTTATTAGGTTTTACCTTGGAAAAATGCCTTAAAAGAGGGTATTTCCTTTGGATCTCGGCCACCTTTGCTCCAAATGGCTAACCAACAGATTCCACATGAAAAGGAGAAGAAGATGAGGCTATGACCAAAGTTTCACAGCCGAACTTGAAGGGAATCAAAAGATATGAGCTTAAAGCACATTTTTACCTTAAAATGAGATTTTGAGCAACCTTGGTCTCTAAACTTGTTTCATTCGAATTTGATTGATGTTCTAACCTTAGAACACTGAGAATAAGCCATAGGAACTGATTAGTCACGAGATCTAAGCATAGGTGGTGAAGAGATGAAGAAAAAGAGCCAAAAACAAGCCTTAAACCATTAATTCGAAGCTTAGAAGTTAGGTTTACCTTCCCAACTGAAGAAGTTCGGTTGAGAGAGCTTGGAAGAGCTTGGAGGAGCTGCTTCATCGAATTGAATGCAGCTAGGAGAGAGAGAGTGACTAGAATTGGTATTATTAGGTTGAAAATGTGCTTTAGATTAGTTTATTGTCTAATAATTGAAGGTGACTCATCAAGGGGATAAGGAGGGAGCAAGGAGCCGGCTGATTGAAGAAAGGAGAGGCTCCTCACACGTTTTTCCAGCTGGAGAATTCAAATAATGGAGTGAAAGTGTGTATAAACTAATAAAAAGGCAAAAGTAGCCCTTAAATCATGGAGATATGTTGGTGTGCTGTCTTTTGGATGTGCAAGTGGCTAAATGGAGCCTATCTTGCTGTAAATGTCGAACTTACATGGTCTAAGGGGTCAACTTTGACCTCTTGACCAATCTTAGTCAATATTGACTCCTGCGGGCCCCCTTTTAGGGTTTTATTAATATTTTAATATTAAATTTGTAAAAATTCGTAAATTCTTGGAATTAAATTCCTAATATCATATAATATGATATTTTATCATATTTAAAGGTATTTATAACCTTTTAGCCCATTTAAAACCAATTTAGAAGACAATTACACAAAAATGTGCTTTAAGGAGTTTTAGTGCACATTTTGTGTCTCAAGGTGTTTCTGAGCTCGGTTTTCTTTGAAAACGGTTTTTTTGTGTTCCTTACATTATATTTGATCATGGTATCCAATTTTATATCATTTAGAGGTCATTAGACCTTTAAGGTTTCTTAGAGCACATTTTAGCCCTTCTTGACCTTGAAGCATGTAAATGCTTTTATTTGTGTTGGAGTGTTGTCCAACAATTGTAATATGTTTATTAATGTGTTAATCTGCTTAGGACAAATTTTTAGATCCTAAGAAATTCATTTGGGTATTTATTTACCCTTAACAGTCAAAGGGTGCAACATCTTGTTTTGTGTTGACCACTGTTGTTCTCAGTTGACTTTTAAGGCGTGTTTAGGCCTTAATTAATGTGATTAGATATTTAATCCATGTTCAATAAGTTTGGGGTATTTCATATAATCTTTGAGTTATCTGAGAACGTTGTCAGCCCAAGGTGGTAAGATCACGAATGTATTCGATTAACATTTGCTAATTGTCCACTCCTATCCACTTTATTCATACTTAACCACAATCCTCACATTCGACTTTTGAGACCTCTATATCATAAATGTGTTTATATTATAGATTAAATCTAAGAATTTCAATAAAAATCTTAAGCTCAATACCTTTATTCTTAATTTAGAATAAACATTGTATTATGACCTACGATGGACTCATCTCAGAATACTATACTACTATCCCACAATGTAAAGATTATGTATTCAAACAATATCCACTAGATAACCCATTATGATTAAGTCTTTCCCTTAACTTAATTAAGATCTACATCTTGTATATTGAAATCGTAGTGTTGTAGACGCGTTTTATTATAACTTAATTGAACTGCTAAACTCATTATCTCATCTTTAGTTCAGAATGACTTTTAATTACAACCATCTAACAACTCATAAGATGTTAAATAGCTTCTCATCTTGAATAACTATACTATAGTTAACTTAGATTTAACGAATTAATCTTACATTTAGTATTCACAAGGTATATTATATGTTTTATTATTACCTATACAATAAGGTGTTTAGTATAACTTCTATGTATCCTTACTTACATTTAATTTCCTAAATGTTTTATTTTTACACACATTCTCTCTATAGACTATGTATAATCCTTTGTACTAAACTTCATTAAACTTAAGCCTTAAATACGTTTTAAATTGTTTTACAAAACCCAAGGTTTCAAAGGAAACCTAATAAATTAATTTCCTTTATTGTATTTAGGATGGACAATATATCTACATAGAGTATAATTTATCAAAGAATTAAATTCTGGTTCGTAAGTGAAATTGTTAATTATTTAATAAGATAATCTGTTATGAAAATTCTCATATTTTATATTCAAATAACCCATCATTATTTCCCATTACCGTAAAGTATATCAATATAATATCTTATGTAACTTAGTTTTATCTAATAAAAGGTTCAAAGGTTTTAAGTATCAAATTCCTATTTATAAACCTTCTATAAATTCTAACTACTAAATACCTCACTTAATTGTAAACTCACATCCTAAGTATTGGTAATAAATGTTATAAATGTATTTCATATGGCTTATCTAATGCCAAGAAACTTAAGGATTATTACCTAGAAAAAATCCAATCATAGTTTAATATAGTTTTACATCATAATCCTTTTAATGATTTTATCTTAAAACATTAAGTTATATTCCAATACCATAAATGTTAAGAAATGATTAAATCTAGACTTACTAATCCACCTCACATTTAGATGTAAAAGTATTTTATTTATTTTATTATTGTTTATATATTAAGAACATTTAGATGTAAAAGTATTACATTTATTCATTAATTATATAGTAAGTTCTATTTGTGTAAAATCTAATTACAAATATTCCTAAGTCCCAACTTATTAATTACCTAACCAAATTATAGATTTACATTATGGTCGTTGACAAATAATATTACACATGTATTTTAATATGGTTTATATAAATCTTAGAAATCCAAGATAACTCTTTAAGCTCAATTTCATAACCACAATTCAATACTACCTCATATAATATTCTTTTAATAGTATTATGTATAGTCTTAGTTTAACTTATTAATTCCTTCATATTCTATTTGCTATAAGGTATTTTATGTCTTTTATTTATTTAGTTATCGTATATGTATACTAGGATTTATTCAAGACATTCTTTATGTAGTTTTATTGCATTTAATTATTTATATTAACTTTTACACATATCTACATCCGAAATATGGTTTATAAATAAAGTATTTTTCTTAGTTTCAATTAAGTATATTAACCACCATATTATATAACTACTATACATGTAGATTAATTTAGTTCCTTGATTTAACCTAAGTTACTATTTTTCCTTATATATATTATATATATATATATATATATAGATATATATATATATATATATATATTCCTTAGCTTAAATTAAAAATATAACTCCCATATAATATAATAAATAAAACGTAAAGATAATTAAATTCCTTGTTTTAACATAAGTTCCTATTTTTAAATCTACCATATAAGTATATATATACATATATGTAAATAATTTCACTTCTCGTAAAAACTAATACCCAAACATTTATAAACTTACTGTTATAAAATGTTAATTTAGTTTCCCTTATTTTCCCCAGCTTAAAAAGTTTATTAACAAACCATACTTTAATTTTTGGTTACATTAAAAACCATATATTATAAGTTATTCCTATGAAAAACTCATAAACACAATTTTTAAAACCATTTACCATTGCCCAAAAATTCCCAAATTTAATATACAGTAACTATAACATTTTATACATATTATAAATTTTTATTTCATAAAATATCTTTTTAAATTATCCAAATAATTCCAGAAAACCCGTAACTTGCAAAAATAATAACTTACGTTTAAAACTCCAAAACCATATTAATTTACATCAAAATAAACTAGATTTTATAAGGAATCTATGGTTAAAATTTCAAGTCAAAATACCTTCGGGAAGGTATTTAAATTAATTCAACAAGTTAGAGTTAAATTCTGAAACATTATAAACTTATAACATTTTTATTATCCACGATCTAATCTCAGCCGTCCGTTTCTTATAACCACGATCGGACGGCTGCTGTATGTCGAGTTCATCATCTGCCCCCAAACCCAATTCGAGTACTAAATCACTAATTTCTCACACTCTACAAAACCAAATTGAGTGATTCTTGTTTCTATGGTTTCGAAATTCAATTACGGTTCTAATGATACCAATTTCCCCAATTATAATGCAGTATTCATCGGGTTTCGATTTCTGTTTTGAAGCTAGGGTTCTTAATGGTTTCCGAATTCGATTCTCCCAAATTCACTCAATCTAAAGCGTAATTGATGCAATTGAAACATGTTTTTGACCGACAATGTAATGTATTAGCAAGGTTGAAGGAATTTGAAGGAAACTTACCGGAATTGCAACAACGGAGCAAATCGAATTCGGAGATCTGGAAAGTTTCGAACTTTCGAGCAGTTCACGGGGCCGACTTTGAGGATCTATATCTTACAGTACAGATCGAGTTAGGCTGTGTGTAAGGGCTTAATCTAAAGAGGGAACATAGCTCTACACATTGATAGCAAGAACTCACTCTAAATCGCAATACACAGAAAGAAATCTAAGTCGAAAGTTACGAGTTTATACCCTACGTTTTCCGGAAAAATCCATGATTTTATGAGATGACAAATCCAAACTTTAGACACCTCTCTCTTCCAAACGGTTGGGCATTAGCTTTGGTCATCAACATGAAATTTGTAGAGGGATTAGAGCTCTTCAAAACGAGCTAAAAAACATGAAATTTGGCTGAGAAACGAAGAAGTTATGGCAAGATGAAGTTTACCTGATTTCAGAGAAAACCAGAATTCTGGGTTACGAGTTCTCAAGGTGGCAACTTTGGATTAATATTCTTGTCGATGTAGGATGAGTTAGAAGATGTATGAGTTATGGTTGGAAAGAGGAGATTAAGGAGAAGAGAATGCAAAAGACGGCACTCGAAAATTCCAAACGAGGAGAAAGTTATAAAGGTCACAATATAGGGCAAAAAACTGATTTCTGTTGGCGAAAAACAAGGAGAAAATCGACTAAGTGTTGGGCGGCCTGTGATTGACTGACACGTGGCAGATCTCAAAGTTTTGACTCTAAACTTCAATCTAGCATAACTTTGGCTAGGATGATCCGTTTTTGACGTTCTTTTATCGATCTTCATGGTTTTCCATAACCTATTTATTGGTATAGGTTTCATGTGCTAGTTTGACCATTCTCAAAAAGTCAACCCTAGCAAGGCTTAATAAGCTTTAAGGTTTCTATAATTTTATTTTGACTTTTATGTTTCAAAACAATGTTCCAACTCTTTCTAAAATCTTTATAATATACTTGGAGTGTTTAGAAATTTTCCCAAGATTTATTGACTTATAAATCTTATTATTAAATTCATAATACTATATAATAATATATAATAATTAAAAATTTAATTGTATTCTTTAGAGTTAAATAGGAGGAATCCCCTAAAATAATTTACATAATTCCATATAATATTAATACTCATAATTCCATACAATAATTTAATATGCATAATTCCTTATACTAATTTAATATTCATAATTCCATATAATAATTTAATATTCAATAGTATTATTAAAGGTTTAATAGAAGAAATCCCCTAAATTAATTTAAATTAATTTAGGGGTATTTCATATATACTTCCACTACTTATTATTTGTGGATTATTCATTTCGATTCTCCTACCATTATCGGAAGGTTATTACTCCCGTACACTCTCTCACATTCTAGTGAGTTCATTGGTTTGCGTTATCGTTTATTGATTCGTTAGTTTAGTGCGTTGCTACGGTTCCATTAGTTCACAACATGACTCTTACTACGAGTCAATACACAACTGGACTCATCTATGAGTCGATCTACGTACTAAATGAAGCCACACAATCAACAAGAAGGTTAGCTCATACAGCATACAGCAAGACATACAGTGATAGGCAATAAACCGTTTTCATGCTTTAGTCTTGATTAGCCGGCATACAGCACACAAATCAACGTAACTCGGTTAGCATACGGGAATGAGAAAATCATACCTTTTTCCGGAATTTACTTCACGGGTGTTCCCTTGTTCCTTTGGTTCACTCTCGTTCCTCGAGCCTTATTCTTGAACCTCCGGCTACATGCCAATGGTTCCATTAATACTAAGCTTTGCAATACATACATAACCACTACTCCCGTACTTACCCCGTTATCCCGCTGTTTCGGTTTAACTTAATGTTCTTAAACTTACAACTTTATTAATTACTTCTCATACTTGTTTACACTTATTAGAGCCTTTAAAGGTCACCAAACAAGGCCTTAACAACTTATAAAACCATTACCAATCAATCCCCCATGTTTAGAACCCTTAAAAACACTCTCTACTGAATTCTGGGGGGGGGGGGTCCAGGACTTGGTCCGAACCCTAAGTCCCGGACCAATGCTTCTGTGTACTTTCGGCTGATTTTTAGACCTGGTCCTGGACTTGGTCCTGGACTTAAGTCCCGGACCAATTCCTGCATTCACTCTCGGGCCTTTTTTTAAAGCGGTCCGGGACTTGGTACATATCCTAAGTCCCGGACCCTGCTAAAAACTACTATTAAGGTCATTTTTCAACCCCAAATCAACCCTTAATCCACCCCTAATCATTCCATAAACTTTCCACAAGTTTCCTACGTAATTAAACACCTCAAAACACTCCTTAAACCACCTCAAATCCTTGGTCCAATCCATACTCAACTTCTTGCCCAATTTCAACAATTTCCCTTCTCATTTTGATAACTTGCACACTTGTGCATTTCTACACTTTCCTTTGCACTTTGCATCTTGTCCTAACTTCATTTTACCATACCAATTCATTCCTATACATATGCACTACCTATACCCAAGTCAAATCTCCATCTTCAAGATTACAAACACTAACTCTTTCTCTTGTTTTTCCAATGCATTTCACATGCTATTTGCTACAGATTTTACACCCATTTATTCTCATCCTACAACTACCATTCCAAGGTTACTAAACATCTCTAATCAACCCAATACACGCCTTGGTTCTCCCATTCACGAAGTCATCCAAAAATGCTTATTTCCTACTAAAATTTTGCCATAACCTCCCCATAAATCTTACATCCTCAACTTCATCAATTCTCACCAATTTTCATTCCTAATCTAGCCACACCCACAAGGGGTCCTACCAGCACTCACAATATCAATCTACCAAAACTTCCACAAACAACAATACCAATATACATACTCAAATTACTTGGCTCTAAGGCCTTCAATCCAAACATTAATTCACCATACTCTCAAACTTCCACCAACTACATTCCTAGTACTATATTTTGGTTTCTTTCATTTGTTTACCCATTCCCATTACACTAATGCATTATATTAAGCATTAAGAAGGAGCTCTTACCTTGAGCTTTTGATTCCTTCATTTCTTTTCCATTTCCCCTCTTCCTCTTTTTCTTGTCCAAATCGGTTTTGTGGGGAATGGAGTTGCCAAACTCCATTCCCATCACCCAAGCACACAAATACAAGTATAATTAATACACTAACTCTTAGATTTATACTAACTCATTGAGATGTTCAAAACAAGATTTCTAGGGTTTACCTTTGGAGTGTTTTAGGAGGGGTTTTAGCCCTGGTTCAAGAAGGAGAATCCACCACCATTGCTAGGTGAAATTGATGCTCAAAAGAGAGAGAAAAATAAGGCATTACAAAGGGCCAAAAATCGGCTACCAAAGGAAGGTGGAGAAAACTTGAATCTTTTATGGAGATTTTTACCTTGTTGGAAAGAGGAGACTCCAAGCTCCATAATGGTGTGCTTTTCTCTTCAAATGGGGAAAACACATGGAGATGAAGTTGCTCATTTTCGGATTTTGAAAAGATAGAAATGTAGAGCTTGAAGAGAGGAGCAAGAATATGTACTTTTTTTCTCATTTGGAGCTTTAATATGGCTTGAGTATGAGGTAGAAGGTGGAGTTGCCATGGGAGCTGGTTGGAGAGCTCAAAAATCGGTAGCCACCAGAGGAGGAACAAGAGAGGGTTCAGGAGGGGGAGTGCTCATGTAGGAAAGAAAGGAATGAGAGGAGAGAGAGAAGGAAAGGTAGTATAAGTTGTTTTTTGCTTTATTACTTTATTGCTTTTTGATTTATTTATTAGTTAACTAGTATTTGTGTGTGTGTGTGTGTGTGTGTGTGTGTGTGTGTGGGTGTGTTGTGTGTGGTGTGTGTGTGTGAGGGCTGAATTAATTGAAAACCAGCCCCCTATTGTACTACTAGTTGGAGCGTTTCTCGTCTTTTACAGAAAACACTCGTTATTTTACCCGGTTTCGGTACTGTTCACTAACCAGCCCGTTTTCCGGAATTTTCTCGTTTCTTTATTTTTATTGGTTATTAAGCTTCCGTTAATGCTTAATTATATTTATTTAATGAACTATAATTTTTACGGGTTCGTTTGACCACTTACAATCACGTTTTCGAGTTTTCTTGAAAAACGTGCGCTAAAGCTCTATTAGCGTTTTAATACATTATTTGGATCCGTTTTCTTTCGGGAATCATTCCCGTATACTAATTAGGCATGAATAAGCCCTATGAATCCTTATAATACTCTAACCGAGGTCTCGTACCTCCTATGGTTATTTAATGCTTATTTTAGCGTTTTTCGCTTTCTAAGCGTTTTCTCATTTCTTTTGGATTTATTTTCCTTACCAAAATTACTTAGGCACTATTAGGCCCTTAAATACCATATTAAAATAATCTATTCACCATATTTAAGTTTGGGGTATTTCAATCTACCCCCTTAAAGAACTTTGCCCTTAAAGTTGGTGAATCTAATATTGCTACTCGTATAAATACTCTATGCTAAGGTTATGACCTCTACATATAACCTATCAAACTCCAAATGTCTGACATGATGCATACTACGCATCCAAACAGCATGTCACTGCATGCATAACAATAAAAAATATCCGTTTTACTTCTCTCCAAGGGGGTCCATCCGCAGACAATTAGGTACCATCCTCCCCCAAGTCGAGTGATCCCTCAGGTACCGGTCACGTTTGAACACTTACGCTTTCTGGTTCACGGCCGTCATGACTTGAGCACTTACACTTTCTGGCTCTACGGTCCTTTGGTTCAGATCAAATTCATTTGCACATATAGAGATCCTCAGGCACTTACTCATACTTACTTACTCATACTTACTCATACTTATGCATACTACTTCGGGACTACGCTGCCCCAGTGCCCTTGGAAAAATACAAAACACACACTATCATCGCACGAACGGTGTAGTGGTTTCAAAACTAATCAACACTCCCACCGACTCAAAACTAGCTTCTCCTCCTATGGTTTCGACCGGATACCCGTGCCTAGGCATGGAAGATCCACTAGCGCCCGTGGGAGCGGTTTCAAAACCGATCCTTATTCTCAAGTTTGTAGAAAACATTGTACCAAATTAGTTTTGGAAATTCATTTTGAAAACTTGCACACATCTCCCAAATACCATTTATGATGATTATACCTATTACTAGTGTTATTTCTGTGACCACTTAAGGGGAGCTTCCAGAGTCCTTCAACCCCAATGTGATCAGCATTGGTGTTGAATTATCCTTCCACCCCAATTTGTGTTCGGCTTCCCTTGATCACTAGCAAATCAAGTTCCACTTCCCACCTCAATACAAACAGACAGATTGTCAAACATTATTTCGTTTTCTATCTTTTTAATCTTGCTACTCATAATCACACACATACATTTCCCATTTCGTATGATTCAATTACCTACTTACTAATCATCTCATCACTTATTGCTACATCTTCTCTCAACTACTATACTTAGGAAATTTGTGGGTATAATATCCCATTAATTTGCTATACCAAATTTATACTCATAAGATACATCGGTTGTATACCGATTTATACTCATTACATACATCGGTTCCATACTGATTTATACTCCTCAAGTCTCCCATACATACTCATTCCTTATACTATTACCAATCGGGGTCCTCATTCCCCTGGAGTTTCTCTACTCCTTTATATTCTTATTTCTCAAATAACTACAATTACACGATGAGTGAATACAATGTTTATGCAACATAAGTATCAACCATCAAAATGAATTCCCTTGCGCTATGCGCATTGTAGTTTACGCACCTATCACGTCAAACATACATTTCGCGGTTTTCGCTCTACCCCCCTTATAGGGATTACGCCCACGTAATCTACCATGTGTCAACATTGGACATTGGTCGAAGGCATTCAGCCGTCATGGAGTGGTTCAGTTTCCATGCGGTCTATTATTATACAACGTTCCTTGATCAATGGGTCTTAACGGTATTACCGGTTAGTCCCTGCATCAAGAATTTTCATCGGAGTTATTTAACTCTTAACCGGGTTCGGTTTCTAGCCTAAGTGGCTTCGAGGCATTGATGATTAACCTTTTACTCACTAGGTGTATTCCACTGGAATTTTGGGCCCACTAGCTTCTGCTGCGCGACCCTGATAACTTGGGTTATTCGCCCTTCTCGTTATCCTTAACGTGTTACACATCATCTTTTTATCCCTCTGTTGTGGGAATAAGGTTTGTTCCATGTCGTGTGGTATTCTTTTACCGTGCTCGAACTCGATGAGTTTTAGATTTATAACCAGCTCTCTGGCAATCTATACACATGTTGTTGTGTTTTGTAGTGGTCATTCACTTGGTTCCTCCGACTTATTGTCGGTTGAGGTTAAGTCACTACTTAGTTGTAGTGCTTCCTCTATTGTTAGTAGCTTCTGAATTATACCAGTTTCTCTGGTTCAGTACAAGTGCTCTTTACTTGTATGACCTTGCGTTTTCGATGCGTCGGTCCTTGTAACTTTCTTAAGTCTCCTTTCACTTTTATTCCAATGGAATTCACATCTTGTGATTGTTGATGTGTTTCACACTCTTCGTACTTCTTTGGCCTTAGGCCGCACAGTTTGTTTCTAAGCTTTTGCTTAACTGGCTTATGCCATGTTCGTTGGTGAAAGGAAGCATTTACCACTACTTACATTTTCCAATTCCTAGCTATCCCACTAGATCATTAACTGCACAAGTGCAATACCAAAACACTCAGTCCTACAGAGTGCAGAGGCGTGAACCCTTGACAGTAACTCTCTTATGTGAAATAGGAATTGATACTACTACTTCTTTGTGTGTGCTTCGTTATTTGGTGCAGACTCCTGGCTTGTTGCCCGGTCTGTCCACTATCTCGTATTAACAATTTCCACAGCATTGGGTGATTACCTACATACTCTGGTCGCCTGCTGTGCACCCTGTTCTTACTGGTTCTACAGTATTGTTTACATGGCATCCGCTGTTGCTAGCTTGAGCTCGTGCATTCCACCATTTATACCATGGTTTGGTGTTTATACTCCTGAGCTCCTTGAGCGTTTTTACTTATACTTTTGTTCCCACATCTCGTGTTCTTTCTGAACCGGTTACTCCTCGGGTTGTCAATAATTGTTGTTGAAGCTTATTTTATGTCGCTTGGCAATGTTTGTATGCTCAAGCTTCACTGCGTTAGTAGTTCCGAAAGGGATATATCTTCGGACATTTATTGATGGTATCCCATTCTTGGAATCCATGTGTTCACCGCTCTTGCGGTCTCACAGTTATGAGGGGTATCCTTGCTCATTGTTGTTACTCTTCTCTTCTATCGGTGTCGTCCTTGACAACTTTCCATATGGTTCACAATGGTTTTGCAACCGTTGGGTTGTGTGTAGTAATGGCTTACTAGCCATAATCCATGCCTAGAGCTCTGCTCATCATACGTCGTTCCCAAGTGATTACTTCTCCATAATCCATTGCCGGGTTTGGAGGTGATACTGGGCTCCATGATAAGATCGTCGCATCACGCTTCCGTTTATTGGAGACCCTTTCGTATCTTGGTATAGATCGATACCATTTATTAATTGGGGTATCCCTTGTCAAGTGGGATCCCTTCGGTGTTCTAACCGGATGTTTGCTCCGACTGTGGTGTTCTTACCGCGACATCTCTTTCAGCTGTGTTGACTTGATACCCTTTATGGATTGCTCCTGGGTATTACTGATTATGCCATTACATCTGGCCGACATTTATGGGTATGTCCAGTTTGTTATCCTACCTTGTGGTTCGGATCTGAATTATCCGTTGAGGGTTATAACATCTCCCGTTCTTAGGGTAGATCACTGGTGATTCCCTTATGTTATAACGGTTTTGGTATTTCCTTCGGTGATGAATGGTAATTTCAGTACCATATATGATCACCCTGTGCATTTGTGGTAGTGGTTCTAGGAATTCTATCCCGTTCATCGTACACTGATGTGTTAATGTTAGGCATTTGCCTTACTGTGTTTAGACTGGGTATTCCTTCCAGTCATCATGCTTTACTTTAATATATTTAAGACATATCCAATGTCTTTATTCAGTTGTTAGTGTTTCTTCTCGCACTTTTAACTCTTAATCATCCTCCTGTAGTAGGTTCTTGACTCCTTAGCTTGTAAGCTTATCTGAGTTCCCTTTGCTCGTTTGAGGTATCCAACTGTTCTGTTTCGAATTTACTTATGGTCCATAGAGCGGAGTTGACTACTTCCCGTGTTTCGTACACTACATGTATACATACGTGGGGTACAATGTTGGTACGTTACCACTTACCTAACTATCTGTCAGGCCCGCAAGCTCCTTCGGAGTGCGGTCGTCCACATCCCGTATTTTGGGTACACTCGTAGTGCTCGTCACACGCCTAGGTGAAGTATTCTATTGTCAACTCCTCTTGTATCATTCTATGATACTCACCGTAATTCCGTCTGTTTGGTTCTTAAAAATCCAAGGTTTAAAAGAAGGGTTTGTGGTTTTGAAAGGAAATTTGAGTTTTGAAATAACAGTTCAGTGTTAAAAGAAGTTCTTCATGGTGCCGCCATGTCTGAGGTCTTGACCAAGTCTAGCTTCTTGCTGACTGGTATATTCTTGATACAATGGTCGGGCCGTTAGGCCTTTCCGAGGTTTCATTATTTAATCCTTTGGACTGGTAATCCTATATTTGCTCCATTCGTCATAGCCGTACTTTAGCAAGTATTTGCGGGTTGTTAAAAGTCTTCCAACCGTCTTGTAGTTGCTGCACTTGCCCTGGGCAAGTGCGCGGGTAGGTTGTTTTTCAGTTATGTATACCAGTTACGGTATCGTTCCATCCATAACTGGTGGTTTTATTAGGTCTTCATTTGATCTTTTGATCTTGGTGATCAATCTCCTGAGTCGCTTCTCAGTATAATTGACATGATTGTCATCAATTCAGGTGTCTCGCACCTTCACTGTGGTTTTCGAGGCTTGACTTATCCTTAGGAACCACGTTGTAGTCCTATAGGTGTATGTTCTATGAATACTTTCATAGTTATCTAAACCATGTTTGTTCTGTTATTATAGCCTCTTAGCTTGTAGGATTGGTATTAATCCAACCTCGACTAGTTCCTTAGTCGGTTTGTATACCATTGTTGGTATTATCAAGTATTACCGTTCGTAGACTCTCTTGTCGGGTTCGTTACTCTATCTTCCTTGCTTCATTGCGCGATTGTGCTTCTCTCCTTGCTGGCTACTCATGGTTCTCGCGACTGCGAAGCATGTCGCCCCATGGTGCCATAAATTCCATTATCCTTGTGTTTAGGATCTTCGTTTCTCCGCCATTAAGTGCGGTCATTGTCATTCAACGGGAACCGTCCTCGGGACTTCCCATTCTTGGAACCTACCGTATGACAGGTTCTTTTTCTAATAAGGTTGTTTTGCAATTGCCAGATCGGGTTTTACCCGAGTGTGGGAGGTCTTTCCATCTCTCTGGCGTTCTTCTCCCAACTTAAAACCGTGGGTTGCAGAGGGCGGGGTATGGTTGTTGTAGTCTCCGGTTCACGCGGAAGTTCCTAACTAGCGTACCTCCACGCTAACACTCAACCTTAGCCCTAAGTCTCTAATTCCTACTCGGTATTTTCCTAAACTCTCAGTATTTCATCCATCAGAGCAATACTTCGCTCTGATACCACTTTTTGTAACACGCCTACCGCTAAAACCGTCATTACTGTACAATACTTACCTTCGCAGCGGATACTCCATACACAACGACAGGTGTACAATGCCGTTATTCACCCACGTGACTAACAAGACGAGTTACAATACTACATACTATCGGTCCTGATGAATTGAACATACCGAGTACTCTACACAATACTTGCTTTTCCCTTGCATACTCAAACATATTCAAATACAACTCAATACAATACTACTTCCGAGTCTACTATAATCCTTAAATTACCGATACAGTTTGGAACTTCCCATTTCACAATACATTACAAATACAAACCCTATTATACAACTACCCATGCTTACATAGCAGTCCCCACCCTACTCTCTCGAACGGTGGTCAGCTACAGAAGCGGTAAATATTGCACAACAATTAGAGACAAACCACATACCGGACATTGAAGCCGACGTTTGTATTGTGAACTTTTATTAGAAAGGGGGAAAACTTGGATTATACCAGGACCGAGATGAGACATCTGAGTCAATTACCAGAGCGATACCAGTTGTATCATTCTCCATTGGAGATGATGTTGAGTTTCTATACGGTGACCAGAAGAGAATGGGCAAGGTGAGAAAGATTATTTTGAAGTCAGGAGACGTGTTGATATTTGGAGGAGAATCCAGATTAGTATACCATAGGATTAAGAGTATTAAGTTGAATACAGCCCCATCAGCCTTAGTAAATACTACACATTTGAAACCGGGACGGTTGAATTTAACTGTTAGGCAATATTGATGTAATTATGGAATTGTATGTGAGAATCATTGGATTAATGAATGGCATTTTAATTCCTTTGAGACATACACCCAACCTCACTATCTTACGAATTGTTAACCCTAGGCCACGAGTCTAATGGAGGAGCAGTGCTGAATGTGTTGGACCAGACCGCGGCCAAGGATAAGGGGAATGTTATCATGGGAACCTTCACAGTAAATGGCATGAGTGCATCGATACTGTTCGATTCAGGAGCGTCTCATTCCTTTATATCCTATACATTAGTAAGGAAGTAGAGACAACCCCTAAGCCTCTCTCAGATTTCCTAGTCACACTACCGATGAAGGAGAGAGTGAGGTGCACGAAACTACACAAGGGAGTTCAGATTAATATCATGGACGAGGAGTTTCACGCGGATTTGATTGAGCTAGATAATTTGGGTTTTGACATCATCATGGGCATGGATTGGCTACAGAAATATAAGGGATGACTGCATTGCGCGGAGCATAGACTACTACTGAAGAGCCCTAAGGGCAAGACAGTTTCATATCGCAACACTCCAAGAGAACCGACTTTCAAGCTAGTATCTGCTATCACATTGATGAAGAAGGTGAAGAAGGGACAACCAGTCTATTTGTGTTATGTCCAGGATATGAGGCACGAGGAGCAGACACAGCCAGACATACCAGTCGTTTCAGATTTCCTGACCTATTTCCAGAAGAGTTACCAGGGATGCCACCCAAGAGAGATGTGGAGTTCTCCATCTACTTAATACCAGGCACGGGGCCTATTGCTAAAGCACCCTATAGAATGGCACCAGTAGAGATGAAAGAGCTGAAGATTCAGTTAGAAGATCTACTTGACAAAGGTTACATCAGACCGAGTGCATCACCATGGGGAGCACCAGTTCTATTTGTGAAGAAAAAGGATGGTAGCATGCGACTTTGCATCGACTACAGGGAGCTTAATGCAGTCATAGTGAAGAACAAATACCCGTTACCACGGATTAACGATCTGTTTGACCAGTTAAGAGGTGCAACACTTTTCTCGAAGATTGATCTGAGATCAGGATACCACCAGATACGGATAGGATGAAGACATAGAGAAGAAGACAGCTTTTCGAACGCGCTATGGGCACTATGAGTTCACAGTTATGCCATTTGGCTTGTCGAACGCCCCAACAATATTTATGGATCTTATGAACCGACTATTCAGAGAGCAGTTAGACTCATCATTGGTTGTATTCATCCAACGACATCCTAGTCTATTCAAAGACCAAAGGCGAGCACAAGGTGCATCTGAGTCTAGTTTTACAGACCATGAGAGATTTCTGGCTAGATAGTGTATCTTTTCTAGGGCATGTAATATCAGCCAGCGGTATATCTGTAGATCCTGCGAAGATTGAGGCAGTTAAGACTTGGCCGAGACCGAAGACAGTGACAGATATCCGTAGTTTCTTGGGATTAGCTGGTTACTACCGTAGATTTGTGCAAGACTTCTCCAAACTGGCAAAACCAATGACCAGCCTGATGAAGAAAGACTCACCATTTGTATGGATAGCGGATTGCGAGCGTTCCTTTGAGACGCTGAAAGACCTACTGACGTTGGCACCCATACTCACCATTCCAGAGGGGACCGACGGGTTTGAAGTTTATTGCGATGCCTCAGGCATAGGGATAGGGTGTGTACTCATGCAGAATGGCAAAGTTATAGCTTATACATTACGACAGCTGAAGAAACACGAAGAGAACTACCCGACTCACGATTTGGAACTAGGAGCAGTAGTGTTCACACTGAAGATCTGGCGCCACTACTTATATGGAGTTACAGTGATAGTCTACTCAGATCATAAGAGCCTTCAACATTTATTCACTCAGAAGGAGCTTAACATGAGACAGAGGCTGAAATACCCCGAACTTAAATATAGGGTTTAAAATAGATCTAATACGTATTTAAGGGCCTAATGGTACCTAATAATACTAGTAAGGAAAAATAAATCCAAAAGAATAAATAAACTCTTAAAAGCGGAAAACGCTAAATAAGCGTTAAATAACCATAGGAGGTATGAGACATCGGTTAGAGTATTATATGGATTCTAAAAGGTTAATAAGACCTAAATAATATACGGGAACAACTCCCGAAGAAAACGGATCCAAATAATGTATTAAAACGCTAATAGAGCTTTAACACACGTTTTTCGAGAAGACCCGAAAACGTGATTTTAAGTGGTCAAACAAACCCGTAAAAAAATTATAAGTCATTAAATAAATATTATTGAGAATTTATGAAAGCTTAATAACCAATAAAAATAAAGGAACGGGAAAATTCCGGAAAACGGGCCCGGTTAGTGAACAGCACCTAAACCGGGTAAAATAACGAGCGTTTTCTGTAAAAGACGAAAAAAATGCTCCAGCTAATATAACTGTAGGGGGCCGGTTTTTATCAGTCAAATAACTCCCTCACCCACACATGTAACTAGCTAACTAAATAAGAGAGCCAAAAAGCAAAAAAGAAACAATAAAGTAAAAGCTACTTTATTTACCTTCCTCTCACCTCACTCTCACAACTCACTCATCTCTCTCTTTCCTCTTCCCCCCATTGATTTCTCTCTCCCTCTCTCTTCTGGCTGCTGTGATTTTGGAGCTCCACAAGAAGCTCTAATGGCTTCCCTCCTTCAACCTCATGCTCCATCCTCATGTAAGCTCCAAACTCAAAAATAATCACATATTTGTAATCCCCTCATCCTCCTCTATCATTCCCTCTTTTCAAAATTCGAAAAGGATGAGTTTCATCTCCATGGGTTTTCCCCATTTGAAGAGAAAAGCACACCATTATGGAGCTTGGAGTCTCCTCTTTCCAACAAGGTAAAAATCTACATGAAAAACTCATGTTTTCCCCACCTTACTTCACAACCGATTTTTGCCTCTTTGTAATGCCTTGTTTTCTCTATCCTTTGAGCAAAATATCAACCTAGCAATGGTGGTGGATTCACCTTCTTGAACCAAGGGCTAAAACCCCTTCTAAAACTCTCCAAAGGTAAACCCTAGAAATTTCATTTCAAACACTTCAATGAATTGACATTAATTTAAGAGTTAGTATATTAATTGTAGTGTTTTGTGTTCATTGGGTGATGGGAATGGAGTTTGGCAACTCCATTCCCCACATGGCCGATTTGGGCAAGAAAGGAAGAAGGAGGAGAAATGAGAAAGAAAGAAGGAATTAAAAGCTTAAGGTAAGGGCTCCTTCCTAAGGTTAAGATTTAATGTATTAGAGTAATGGGAATGGGTAATCAATTTAAAAGAACCTAAACTACGGTATTAGTATTGGAGTTTATGAAGTTTTGAGTATTAGGGAACTAGTAAGTAAATTGTAGGCCTTAGAGCCAAGTATATTGTGTATGAGTATTGGTATTGATGCATGATGGAGTATTGATGTATTGTGATGGTTTGTATAGCTTTGTGTGCTGGTAGGACCCTTGTATGGGTGTGGCTAGATTAGGAATGAATTTGATGAAAAATGTGAGTGTGGAGAAGTAAGGAAAGTAGGTGAACTATGGCGAAATTTTGGTAGGAATTAGGTATCTAAGAATGACTTGGTGAATGGGAGAACCAAGGTGTATATTGGATTGGGTAGATATGTTTAGTAGTGATGAAGAGGTAGTTGTAGTATGAGAAACAAGAAGTGTAAAAATCTGTAGCAAAGTGTGTAAAAATGCCTTGGAGAAGTTAGGAAAAAAATTAGTGTGTAGGAATTGGTAAAATGAATGTTGGACTTGGGTATAGATGGTACAATTGCTTGGAAATGAATTGGCATGGTAAGAGGAGGTATTTGGGATGCTAGGAGTGACATTGGTAGAGGAAGTATTGGATGGTAGAAGTTGGTTTAAAAATCTGTAGCAATGAAGAAAGAAAATAGGTATAAGTGCTGGGATGAAGTGAGGAAAATTGTGTAAGTGGATTGATGGATTTAGCAATAAATTTGATGGATGAACTAAGGTGAATTAGAGGATTTAAATGTTGTTTAAACATGTGGGATTACATGTAGGAAGATTGGAGAAACAATGGGCAAAGTATAGAACTGAAAACAGAAATAAAAATGCAAATACTGGGCCGGACCGACCTTGGGACCGAACTTGCAAGGTCGGTCGAGCCCAGATTTACAAAGACGGGAAAGCTTCTGGAATGGACCGAACTTGCGACCGGACTTGCAAGTTCGGTCGGACCAGAAAATTCTTCCGTGTGCAACCTACTGGAATGGACCGAACTTACGACCGGACTTGCATGTTCGGTCGGCCAGAAAAATTTCCGTCGAGTAAGCTACTGGAATGGACCGACCTTGCGACCGGACTTGCAAGGTCGGTCGGGCTAAAATTTTCACATACGAAACTCACTGGAATGGACCGACCTTGGGACCGGACTTGCAAGGTTGGTCGGCCCTGTAATTCTCCAGTGTAATTCCTTACTGACTTGGACTGAACTTGCGACCGGGAATGCCCCGGAGGAGTGCCAAGGTGGCACGAACTCCTATATAACTCATTCTTAGAGTTCCTAACACCAATATTCTCAATTCTAAAGAGAATGCTCGAGCTACTTTTTCAAAGATAAACAAAGTGCTCGGGGGAATTTCTTAACGCTCCTATTTTGTTCGGGAGTGTCCCAGTAGCCCGGAAATTGTGTCTTGAGTTGATATAACCCCATATATGAAATACCCCTAAATTAATTTAAATTAATTTAGGGGATTTCTTTTATTAAACCTTTAATAATACTATTAAGTATTAAATTATAATATGGAATTATGAATATTAAATTATTATATGTGTAACACCCCTACTACGCACATAACACTAGATGAAATCGCAGCGGAAATAAATAACTAAACAGTAACTAACGCTTCGGTGCTACAACGCCGTCAACCACCCACGTGGTTGACAAGGCAGAATAAATACAAGAGTACCGGTCTGATGATCAGACTCCCGAGCATAAAACTAAACCATAAATACATCATATACAATACCGAGTATTACATACATCCTTCACTGTTTCACATCACTGTTAACTGTCACAACCAAATATATATTACGCCACGGGAGCACAGGCGCATCCCGGGCCAACATCCAAAAGTACTCCAAAGTAAACCACATCCTAGGATCTAGAGCCACTCCGCTTCTTCGATCCTCATCCTGCAGTATAAGAAATATGGATCCCCCGAGGGGGTCAGCAACCCTTGGCTGGTATGGTTAATGCGCAGCCCATCGGCTACCGGGATACGCGCAACTAATTGTCATGATAACATGGCATTCATTGATATACATAACATAACATATAACATGTGGCATAGCAACAATAGTGCACAGCACAACATCACATACACAGTGGATCTTCGTTCCACAATAACAAACCACAAGGGTCAAATAACACAAGAGCCTAGAGAATGATTCACCCTCATGTTAAGCTCGTTATACACACTCATTACCGTTCTGTTAGTCGAACGAGTAACTTAAGTCACAGATGGTTCGGATTTAGTGACCCGAACACACCACACAAACACATGTTCCCACTAAACCGATCATAAGTCAGAATAGGTAAGCTTTGGAGGAAGCTAGCGGGAGATTGAACGCAAATTAAGGAGAACAATCTTAACAACATAAGAGTCGAATCTGATTCAGATATCTACTCTTAACTTACATGCATGACCGGACAACCGGATTCCTCACTTCCCAGTTAACACTTGTTAGAAGTTCATGGTGGAACTTAGCAACCAATACACAATAAGTGGTAAGTCATGTTAGACACACACAAGGGGAATGAGTCACATCATAACATCACAATTATATGAACAACTGTAAACTCATTACATGTTTAGATCTTATAACGCCATAAACACACAGAAAAACATACAACACACAAGCCGGTGTAAACCGGTAGACAACAGACTGCAAGAAAACCATACCTTGGTCCTTGCCTTGATTTGTTTCCACCGTAGGTCACTCCTATACATGATTCAAGAATGTCGGTTAATTAACTTACTTAACCTCCAAATTTACTAAGTGTTTAACATGATTATTGACATGTTTAAATGTCTAACTTACCCTAGGTTACCTTCATTATACACCCTAGGGTTAACTACATAAGTCACATTCTTTTCTGTTTTTTTTTAAGTTTGGTATGTCCGACCCACCGTCCGACCCACAACTGGGTCGGACCCTTCCAGTGGTTTTTGGGTCTGAAGAACCTTACCTTGTCCGACCCATGTCCGACCCAACCTTCTGGGTCGGACCATTCCAGAGAACTTCATCGACCTCAGAACATACATGTCCGACCCATGTCTGACCCACCCTTCTGGGTCGGACCATTACAGAACATTTTACCGCCTTACTAACATGCCCGTCCGACCCACGTCCGACTCACTCGACTGGGTCGGACCATTCCAGAACATTTTCCCTCCTTTGAAACATGACCGTCCGACCCATGTCCGACCCACCCTTCTGGGTCGGACCATTCCAGAACAATTTCCTGACGTCTAACAGAGGCTGTCCGACCCAAACTTGGGTCGGACCCCTGGGTCGGACGTCCTCTAAACTTACCCAAACTTTGTCAAATCTTCACCAAACTTCTCCTAAAGCCTCTTAATGTTTCCTAACAACATTTGGTACCCTTATATCCACATACAACATCCATGAAACTCATTTTCTAATTCCTTAAGAATTTACTTTATTCCTTGTAAAATTCCTTAACACTTACAACATTTTATACTAGGTTTCTAAATGGTATTTTTCACCTATGATAACTACTATCCCAAAATGCTTTCTCCTCATCTTAACATCATCTCTTAAGCATTATTTCTCACAACTAACTTCTTATGTCATTCTTGAAATTCTTTTCCAAGTTTACACTTTCTCCTTATTTTACCAAAGTTTGCCTAAGTCTTTACCTAAGTCTAAAATGACTTTGGTACATACTAAAACCTCAAGCTCATGCCTAAGTCCTTGTTACACTCTAGAACACTTAAGACATTATATCTTCTCTTGTAAAACACCTAGTCATTTCCTAACACCTCTAATTCACCAAACCTCATGTAAACACTTAGAACTTCTCATTTATTACCTAAATTTCGACATAGGTTCTCCTAGAACATTACTAAACCAAAACATATTGTTTCACCAACAAACAACCAAGAACACTAAAAATCCATCAAGCACTTTCTTATACACAAACTCCACTCATATAGCACCACATCACAATATAGTGCATAATTTAGATTGCATGGCACTTAGGCCCTTAAAATGCATAAATCATAAACACTGAATTTCCACAATATATTTGCCTTTGACCTGCAAATACACTCAACAACACATATGCCTTTTACTAAGCTCTTGAGAACACTTTACTAAGTCATTCACCATTTGCTCTTTAGGTAGTTTTAACAAGCATTATAAGCTCATTTCTCCTAAGGCATTAAACAACATTAGGTTAGTAGATTTACCTCTTTTCCAAACAACTTCCTTCTTGTTTCCTTTAAAAACCGGTAAGGTATTTGATTCTTTGTCAAGTTCTAAACAATATACAAACATTATAATGAGTATTCAAGCTATAAGCTTCATCTCATTGTAAACCCTAATTTTACATTGTTTCAAAAACATTAATGTAGTTGTTTTACCTTGATCTTTGAAGAGAGTTTGAATATATAACAAGAGAGGACTCCACCTAGTCCATGAAGAGTTGGAATGAAGCTAGAACAAGGTCACACAAAGAGCTCCTTCAATAGGTATTTTCGGTCACAACAAAAACATGAAGGAGATGAAGTTTTTATTTGAGATTCCTTACCTAGAAGGAAAGAAGAGTAACAATATGTAAAAATACAAGCTCAAGCTCCTTCAATGGTGGAACTCCTTGGCACCGAAATGGTGGTCTTGGAATTTTAAGAAGATAGGAATGAAGAGCTTGATGAGAGGAAGAGATTGTGGTGTTTGTTTTTTATTTAGACAAGTGAGCTAGATTTTACAAGAGATCAAAGATGGAGATGGTGGTGTGTACTATTGCAAACCGTGAGAGAATGAAGAAGAGAGGTTGAAGAAGGTGTTTGAAACCGTGGGAAATGAAGGAAAGAAATGAGAGAATGAGATAGAATTTGCTTTTGAAGATATTTATGCTTTATAAAGTAAAAAGGTACTTAAGTAGTCTTCTTTAATTTCTTAACAAGCTAACAAGGGTGGTGTGTCACCAACCTTAAAAACGGCCCCCAATAGTAGTATGAGGGTATTATAGTCTTTATTTGTCAATTTAATTACTTATACAACATATGCTACAAAATAGCTTATAAAAATCACTATTCATGAAAACAAGGCACATAGAAGTGAAATTTTTGATTTCCCATTGATATAGACTTCCAAATGTGATACTATATAGTACACATGTTAATTAAAGAGTAATGATGGACATTAGCCATTCAAAACTCATTTAAGACAATTTTTCAAAAATGTGCTTTAAGACTCCTTAAAGCACATTTTGTGTTTAAACTTGTTTTCAAGCTTGGTTTTTCTTTGGTAATTGGTTTAATATGTTCATTACCCCAAGCTTAGAGCACATTTGGCCTTTATTGACCTTAGAGCACATCTTGTGTTTTCTTTTGTTTAAATTTGTTTACTAATGTTTCTAAGACTCTTTTAGTCTTAATATACCATATTTAGGTGTTTAAACAATATATTAAGGTTTGGGGTATTTCAATCTACCCCCCTTAAAAGAACTTTGCCCTCAAAGTTTATACTTCCACATATCCTAAATATTAGAACACGGGAATACTTATAAACAATACTTCCATACATCATTAACAACACACTTACATAACATTGGACACAAGGTCCATACAACATAACATCGGGTACATAACATTGGACACAAGGTCCATACAACATCATCCACATCATTCAGACACAACGGTCTGTAACATAAAAACATAACATAGACGATGTATTCAAATACACGTCGTACACATATAACCGAAACGGCTCTACCCCCCTTAAAAAGGGGTACGCCCCGTACCCTATACACATAAGGACTAAGAAGTAAACAATGACGGGTACTTCACCTTCATCTTATCTTCCAGCTCCCAAGTGGCCTCCTCAACGTCCTGGTTAGACCAAAGAACTTTCACCAGTCTCACAGACTTATGGCGAGTGTCTCGAGTCTTAGTATCCAGAATCCGTACCGGAGTCTCCACTGATCGCATGGTCGGCTCTAAGATTAGCCTTTCAGGCTGAAGCACATGAGACGGATGAGACATATACTTCTTCAACTGGGACACATGAAATACATCATGTACCTTGCCCAGCTCGGCGGGTAGATCTAGTCTATAGGCTACCGGGCCGATCCGCTCCGTCACAACATAAGGCCCCACATATTTTGGGCTCAACTTGTCCTTCTGGCCAAAACGAAATACTCCCTTCATGGGGGATACTCTCAAAAATACCTGATCGCCCACGGCGAACTCCAGGTCACGTCTGCGCACATCTGCGTACGACTTCTGTCTATCCTGAGCTGCCTTCATGTTAGCCCGGATCTGGCGAACTTCTGCCTGAACTTGTTCAAGATACTCTGGTCCTATAATGACCGTCTCACTCGACTCATCCCAGCATAAAGGCGTGCGGCATGGTCTACCGTACAAGGCCTGGAAGGGAGACATCTTGATCGAAGCATGGTAACTGTTGTTGTAACTAAACTCGATCAGATGTAACTTATCAATCCAGCTGGTCTGAAAGTCAAGTGCACAAGCACGTAGCATATCCTCAAGTGTCTGAATGGTGCGCTCACTCTGACCATCGGTCTGTGGGTGAAACGCTGTACTCAATTTCAGTTCAGTACCCAATGCCTCTCGTGTAGACTTCCAATATCTGGATAAGAATCTGGTATCTCTGTCAGATACAATCGTTTTCGGTACACCATGGTGTCTTACAATTTCTTTATCAAAGAGTTCTGCCAATCTTGCCACTTTCCAGGTGTCCTTCATCGGAATGAATCGGGCCACCTTGGTCAGTCGGTCAACAACAACCCATATCATATTCAGACCTCCCCTTGTAGGCGGAAGTCCTACTACGAAGTCCATGGAGATATCATGGAACTTCCACTCAGGCACTGGCATTGGCTGTACCATACCACCAGGCCGTCGGTGCTCAAACTTGACCTTCTGGCAAGTGAGACACCTCAACACATAATCACTTACATCTTTTTCATTCCAGTCCACCAAAAATATCTTTTCATACCCTTATACATCTTTGAAGCTCCGGGGTGAATCGAAGTAGTAGAACAATGGGATTCACTCAATATGCGCTCCTTCAACTCAGCGCTACTCCTAGGTATACACAATCGGCCATTCAGCCTAATCAGGTCATCATCGTGGAGTCTAAAGTCGTACTTCTGACCCTCGAATGTGCCATCAATAAGCTTTGCCGGATCTCCAGCATATACTGATCCGTCATCTGAGCACTCCGCACCTCTTCAACCAAGCTAGTATGAGAGACTAGCGAATGGAGAGAGTGTGCTCGGCGACTCAATGCGTCAGCTACCACATTTGCCTTACCCTCTTTATATTGTAGATTAATATCATAGTCATTCAGAAATTCAACCCACCTTCTTTGCCTGTTCAACTCCTATGAGTGAACAAGTACTTAAGTTTGTGGTCAGAATAGATGTCACACTTACCCCATACAAATAATGTCGCCATATCTTCAATGCGAAGACAATGGCACCCATTCTAAGTCGTGGGTAGGGTAGTTCTCCTCATGCTTCTTTAGCTGTCGGGAGGCCTCCTTTGTTCAATGCGTTATCGATTCATCTGGTCAGAGTCCTTTCAGCAGCCTCCTCAAGAATGTCACATCACCTACATTGATTACGCTGATGGAGTACCCCTTATATCCCTCAAATGTCTCGGGCCCTGCCCTCTCTCTGGTAATCTCATAGTGCAGAAAGTCTATTATGTCAAGTGATCCTTGAGACTCGATTGATCACCTAGGGCTCTATACAAAGGCGACTTTCTCCTCGATCCAGTAATTCACTCACCAACTCTAAATGTTTTCATACTGCTTTTCACATCTTTGGGGGGATATCGAACCTCCTACGAACCTTCCGTAACGAGATGTCCCTGCAACTGACGGTGTAACTCTAGCTCTGCGCCTGCCTCATCTCCTACTTGCGTCGTGTCCTCACGATACCGCCATCACCGCAAATCACAGGTCCACCCACTCAAGGATCTCTTGGTAGTTGGTTTCAACTCCCCAAAATTCCATTTCTGAAACTTGCATTACCCTCAGATCTAGCATGCTTGTCCCGCATTCTACTTCCCGTACTTTACCTCCATTGACAAACTCGTCAATACGACATGAGCTCTCTGATGAACTCAAGACAACTGATCTGGAACATGCCGCCTCACTCCTTAATGGTCCATGGACACTTAAGCTGAGTTAATTTGTGATAATTTACAGGCATAACTTAGAACGTCAATAATGACTTCACCTTATTATTCTTCAAAGTTGTTTCTGATTATCAACTTTCGGATGGATTCATGGATGAATTAGGTATGCTCGTCAGCGGATCCCATACTAGTAATGTCGCGTGTCCTTCGTGGGTAATGCTGGTCACGGTTCCTCTCACGTCGATATGTCAGTCTCTCTCTTCGTTTGTCATTAGGGATGCTACATCCTCGTATTCGCATCAACAGGAACGAGATACCTCTTGAACCTGCACTAGGTGGAGATAAGAACAAAAAAACCCAAACTCACCTGAGGTCGTTAGTAGCTCCATGGAGCTTGCATGTCATCATCTGAGGACTCGTGAGAACTCTCACAGTCATGTCCACTAAGGTGCATCCTTCTTCATTAAGGAAGTCAGCTTTGAGACCGGAAAGTCCTTCACAAACCTCCTATAATAACTGCCAGACAGCTCCTCGGTGCTGTCTTCGGCTAGGCCAGGTGGCACTTGCATCAATCTTTGCCGATAAACAGCGATCCCGGCTCAGAAATCACATGTCAAGGATAAACATTCACATTTCGAAACTTTGATACAACTGATTCCTCTTAATGTTCGTAACACATTTCTCGGTGGCTTTCTCTCACTTTGATTTGTCAAGAATATCATCGATGAAGACTACCACAGATTGTCCAATTTGGAACAAGCGGTTCATTAAGTCCATGAACTTAGCTGTGCATTTGATAAGCCAAACGCATAACTGTGAACTCAAAATGCCATACCTAGTTCTGAATGCATTTTTCGATATCACATCACGGATGGCAATCTGATGGGATCCGGAACGTAGATCTATCTTGGAGAATACTGATGCTCCCCTCAGCTGATCAATAGATCGTCGATGCGTGGTAAAGGGTAACGGTTCTTCACCAACAGCATTCAGCTCTCGATAGCAATACCAGGCGGAGGCTACCGTCCTTCTTCTTCACGAAGAGGACGGCGCTCCCCATGGTGAAACACTAGGGCGGATAAAGCCCTTGTCAAGTAGGTCTCTCAGCTGCTCCTTGAGCTTTGTCTATCTCTGCTGGAGCCATACGATAAGGTGCTTTCGCAATGGGTCTAGTCCCGGAACTAAGTCGATCTCAAACTCAACCTCTCGTGTGGCGGCATGCCCGGCATTCCTTAGGAAATACATCAGGAAACTCCGACACTACCGGCATTCGAACTAAACTCTGGGTCTCTCTATGTCCTGGACATAGCAGAGGTTACATCACTCCCTCGTCGTAACTCGATACATGGCCATGGCGGGTGATCTGAGTCGAAGGCTCCCGGGCCTCTGGTGGTATGATATGGTAACCCCAGATGGACTCCGAAGAAGCAGTCGATGCTGGCACATAGGTTCTACCTTGTACCGCTCCACCAGTTCATCCGACAATCACATCAAATCCAAGTCCGTCGAACTCTATCAAGTCGATCGGAAACTCTTCACCTCTATTCTTACAACAGCTTCCGGTGGTAGCGGGTACACCTGATCGCTCTTTCGATGGGAGAGTGACCAAGAAGTCTGGCATCTCTTCACCATCTAACCCCAGCCTCTTCGCAAAAGATAGCGAAATAAATGTGTGTGAGGCTCCAGAGTCGAACAAGATCGATGCATCCACGCCATTCACTGGAAAGGTACCGGTGAGGATTGTGCCGCTCTTGCCGGCTTCTGCCTCATTGCAGACACTCAGTGTACCTCCCGTTCCGAGTGCACAGCCTAATTCATTGGCAAACTAATAAGTACTGGGTAACAACACGGTTGATTACTCAATAACTCCACTTTATTCATTATCACATTCTCTTTACAACATTGTTGGTTTACACGGTTGACATAACTTAACACATACGTAACTTCCTTAACATTACTGGCTTAACACATACAAAATTATACAAGGCTTTAAAAACTGTCTGAAGGTCAAATTCAAACGTCGGGTTTCATGTGTGTGCATTGATCACTGCGACGGTGCGGTATTCAGTTTGATCTTCCTGATGCCATGGTATAGCATCCTTGACTGCCCACCCATGACTAACACATCTCCTGACTTTAGTATTAACTTCCTTGTGAGATCAGCACGCTTCTGCTCGCCATACACAAACACCTGCGGTATCACCAATGGACCAAGACACCCACGGGTATCCCTTACTTAGAGACCTGGACCTCGTCCTTATCTTGATGTAAACCAATCGTCCACCTTTCTGGTAGAAGTTCACAATACACAAATCTGTTTTCACATCTGGAATTGAATCTGTTTCAACTGTTTAGCAATCCCACGGCGTGATTAACGACCGCACGGAACTCCTCAGGTATACTTGGTACTTTGCCCCATCTTCAGCTCGCACTTCTTGATATGACTTGGTGTAAGGGTTCCAGTCCTTACCCATGCACATCATCTTCAATTGCATTCTTGATCCGTTCGGGTATTCGGGTGTGTAGAAACCTCCAGGTTTTGCTCCAAGTTCGTCGCATGTCTGATGACATGGATTTGTGCTTCCGGTGTCAGGTATCCATTTAAAAGTATCATACCTGCTGGATAACCTGACATTGCTCCATTGGAAAGTCAGTGATGTTGATGGTGGTTTCTTCAGGTTTGGTGTGGGTGGGATTGGATAAATATATTGAAGGTTCCTTTAGGTTTAGAATTATCTAATTAGGTGACTTTCACATACTATACTTCAACTCTTTACTCACATGATAATACACTTGGACTCACTAATACACACATGCATGAAATGCGGTATGCAATCACTTTTACATTCAACAGTTTAGGCGGTACCTGGTCTAGAAGAGGGCCCTGGCGCCTCTGACCGGTCCACCACATTCAGGGGCGGCCTTGCTAGGTCCCGACCTCTTCCCCTTCTGGGAATCAGTGTGCCTCTGATCTGTGGGTGGCTGGTTAGCCGTCTTCGGGCCATGCCATCAATAGCTGCTGTGGCCTTACCCTTCCACTGCCCCCTGGGCTTGTTGACTCTGCTGTTGGGGTTCCGGTAACACTCGTGGTCACGGTGACCCACTTCTCGCAGTAATGACACTGCACCTCATTTCCCTTGCAGTCCTTGCCGGGGTGGTCTCCATTGCACCACTTACAGTAATAGTGGCGCTCCGGTCCAGAGCCCGTGCTAGCTGCTATCATAATACACAAATACACATCATACTTGTCTCACAGCTTATCAACATACACTTCAACTTATCACACAAGATTAATAATTACCCTTAGGTGGGTAAGAGCGTAGGGGTTTCGCCGCATAAGCATATGTGAGCTTCAGTGGCTCCTCAGCTGTGGTGGTTTGGGCTTGGCCCTTGTCACCCTGGTGCTGACTCTTCTGGGGCTGGGGATAAGGTTTCTTCTTCTTCTTTCCTCCCCCGTACCCCTGCGGACTCTGGCCCTCGCTCGTGGCCTTGCGCTTGTGCGCATTCTCCTCGTCCCTCAGACGGACGGTGATTTCCACCTTAGCAGCGGCATGATAGCACTCCTGAATTTAGGATGTCAGTCATGCCCTGCAATACATACTCATAAACTCACATTAATACTCACTTGTAGACTACACATATTCACATCACTCTTTTTTAAATTACCTGCAAGGTAGTATACTCAGCTGGCCCCATCCCATAGCGAAGACGGTGGCTGCGACCGTTGTAAAACGGTTTACCAGCACCCGGTTCGAGTATCCCAGGTCCGTAACAGGTGGATAAGGCCGGTGAATGCAGTGTAATACTCATCAACCGACACCTTGTCCCCCTGCCTCAGACTATCCAGCTCCAGGCGCTTGGCCTCTTGAACATGCACAGGGTAGTATTTGGCTCGCAGTAGAGCCGTGTACTCCCTCCATCCAAACTGAGGATCCGCCATCCGGTCCTCTCTCACAAGCTTCCACCAGTTCTGTGCCGAACCCTTCAGGTAGTAAGCGGCAAGACGGACCTTAGCCTCTGCAGGTACAGCCAAGGTCTCGTAGGCGGTCTCCAACTCGGAGATGTACGCCTCCAGCTTACGTGGGTCGGTCTCCCCATGAAATGAAGGGGGTCTCAAGTCTGCCAATGCCTTGACCCAGTTGGTCTGTCGTGGCGGTGGCGGTGGTGGTTGAACTCCGGGCATCTGCCCCTAATGAATCGCAGCTACAAGCTGGGGTACCATTTGGGCTACAGCGGCTGCTACAGCCTCAGCCTCAGCCATACCTGGGCCGTAGTATTCTCGCCCTGGTCACCCGTATTACCAGTACCACTTCCGCGGCCTCTACCTCGCGGTCTACCCCCATCTGAATTCACATAATATTCATTAGCAATATGCTTGCACACTTATCGGTCCAACGGTTGTAACGCTTCCCGACAATAAGGTATCTCCACACTTAGTTAGTGGTTAACCTTTCCATAATGCTCACTGAAGTAACTGTAGTTAGGTTTCCTAGCTCGGTATATCCCTAAGCTTGGTATTCTAGTCATCAGAGCGATACTTCGCTCTGATACCACTTTTTGTAACACCCCTACTACGCACAATACACTAGATGAAATCGCAGCGGAAATAAATAACTAAACAGTAACTAACGCTTCGGTGCTACAACGCCGTCAACCACCCACGTGGTTGACAAGGCAGAATAAATACAAGAGTACCGGTCTGATGATCAGACTCCCGAGCATAAAACTAAACCATAAATACATCATATACAATACCGAGTATTACATACATCCTTCACTGTTTCACATCACTATTAACTGTCACAACCAAATATATATACGCCACGCACGGAGCACAGGCGCATCCCGGGCCAACATCCAAAAGTACTCCAAAGTAAACCACATCCTAGGATCTAGAGCCACTCCGCTTCTTCGATCCTCATCCTGCAGTATAAGAAATATGGATCCCCCGAGGGGGTCAGCAACCCTTGGCTGGTATGGTTAACGCGCAGCCCATCGGCTACCGGGATACGCGCAACTAATTGTCATGATAACATGGCATTCATTGATATACATAACATAACATAACATAACATGTGGCATAGCAACAATAGTGCACAGCACAACATCACATACACAGTGGATCTTCATTCCACAATAACAAACCACAAGGGTCAAATAACACAAGAGCCTAGAGAATGATTCACCCTCATGTTAAGCTCGTTATACACACTCATTACCGTTCTGTTAGTCGAACGAGTAACTTAAGTCATAGATGGTTCGGATTTAGTGACCCGAACACACCACACAAACACATGTTCCCACTAAACCGATCATAAGTCAGAATAGGTAAGCTTTGGAGGAAGCTAGCGGGAGATCGAACGCCAAATTAAGGAGAACAATCTTAACAACATAAGAGTCGAATCTGATTCAGATATCTACTCTTAACTTACATGCATGACCGGACAACCGGATTCCTCACTTCCAGTTAACACTTGTTAGAAGTTCATGGTGGAACTTAGCAACCAATACACAATAAGTGGTAAGTCATGTTAGACACACACAAGGGAATGAGTCACATCATAACATCACAATTATATGAACAACTGTAAACTCATTACATGTTTAGATCTTATAACGTCATAAACACACAGAAAAACATACAACACACAAGCCGGTGTAAACCGGTAGACAACAGACTGCAAGAAAACCATACCTTGGTCCTTGCCTTGATTTGTTTCCACCGTAGGTCACTCCTATACATGATTCAAGAATGTCGGTTAATTAACTTACTTAACCTCCAAATTTACTAAGTGTTTAACATGATTATTTGACATGTTTAAATGTCTAACTTACCCTAGGTTACCTTCATTATACACCCTAGGGTTAACTACATAAGTCACATTCTTTTCTGTTTTTTTTTTAAGTTTGGTATGTCCGACCCACAGTCCGACCCACAACTGGGTCGGACCCTTCCAGTTGGTTTTGGGTCTGAAGAACCTTACCTTACCCTTGTCCGACCCAACCTTCTGGGTCGGACCATTCCAGAGAACTTCATCGACCTCAGAACATACATGTCCGACCCATGTCGACCCACCCTTCTGGGTCGGACCATTACAGAACATTTTACCGCCTTACTAACATGCCCGTCCGACCCATGTCCGACTCACTCGACTGGGTCGGACCATTCCAGAACATTTTCCCTCCTTTGAAACATGACCGTCCGACCCATGTCCGACCCACCCTTCTGGGTCGGACCATTCCAGAACAATTTCCTGACGTCTAACAGAGGCTGTCCGACCCAAACTTGGGTCGGACCCCTGGGTCGGACGTCCTCTAAACTTACCCAAACTTTGTCAAATCTTCACCAAACTTCTCCTAAAGCCTCTTAATGTTTCCTAACAACATTTGGTACCCTTATATCCACATACAACATCCATGAAACTCATTTTCTAATTCCTTAAGCATTTACTTAATTCCTTGTAAAATTCCTTAACACTTACAACATTTTATACTAGGTTTCTAAATGGTATTTTTCACCTATGATAACTACTATCCCAAAATGCTTTCTCCTCATCTTAACATCATCTCTTAAGCATTATTTCTCACAACTAACTTCTTATGTCATTCTTGAAATTCTTTTCCAAGTTTACACTTTCTCCTTATTTTACCAAAGTTTGCCTAAGTCTTTACCTAAGTCCAAAATGACTTTGATACATACTAAAACCTCAAGCTCATGCCTAAGTCCTTGTTACACTCTAGAACACTTAAGACATTATTCTTCTCTTGTAAAACACCTAGTCATTTCTACCCTCTAATTCACCAAACCTCATGTAAACACTTAGAACTTCTCATTTATTACCTAAATTTCGACATAGGTTCTCCTAGAACATTACTAAACCAAAACATATTGTTTCACCAACAAACAACCAAGAACACTAAAAATCCATCAAGCACTTTCTTATACACAAACTCCACGCATATAGCACCACATCACAATATAGTGCATAATTAGATTGCATGGCACTTAGGCCCTTAAAATGCATAATCATAACACTGAATTTCCACAATATATTTGCCTTTGACCTGCAAATACACTCAACAACACATATGCCTTTTACTAAGCTCTTGAGAACACTTTACTAAGTCATTCACCATTTGCTCTTTAGGTAGTTTTAACAAGCATTATAAGCTCATTTCTCCTAAGGCATTAAACAACATTAGGTTAGTAGATTTTACTCTCTTTTCCAAACAACTTCCTTCTTGTTTCCTTTAAAACCGGTAAGGTATCTGATTCTTTGTCAAGTTCTAAACAATATACAAACATTATAATGAGTATTCAAGCTATAAGCTTCATCTCATTGTAAACCCTAATTTTACATTGTTTCAAAAACATTAATGTAGTTGTTTTACCTTGATCTTTGAAGAGAGTTTGAATATCTAACAAGAGAGGACTCCACCTAGTCCATGAAGAGTTGGAATGAAGCTAGAACAAGGTCACACAAAGAGCTCCTTCAATAGGTATTTTCGGTCACAACAAAAACATGAAGGAAATGAATTTTTATTTGAGATTCCTTACCTAGAAGCAAAGGAGAGTAACAATATGTAAAAACAACAAGCTCAAGCTCCTTCAATGGTGGAACTCCTTGGCACCGAAATGGTGGTCTTGGATTTTAAGAAGATATGAATGAAGAGCTTGATGAGAGGAAGAGATTGGTGGTGTTTGTTTTTGATTTGGACAAGTGAGCTAGATTTTACAAGAGATCAAAGATGGAGATGGTGGTGTGTACTATTGCAAACCGTGAGAGAATGAAGAAGAGAGGTTGAAGAGGTGTTTGAAACCGTGGGAAATGAAGGAAAGAAATGAGAGAATGAGATAGAATTTGCTTTTGAAGATATTTATGCTTTATAAAGAAAAAGGTACTTAAGTAGTCTTCTTAATTTCTTAACAAGCTAACAAGGGTGGTGTGTCACCAACCTTAAAAACCGGCCCCCATAGTAGTATGAGGGTATTATAGTCTTTATTGTCAATTTAATTACTTATACAACATATGTTACAAAATAGCTTATAAAAATCACTATTCATGAAAACAAGGCACATAGAAGTGAAATTTTTGATTTCCCATTGATATAGACTTCCAAATGTGATACTATATAGTACACATGTTAATTAAAGAGTAATGATGGACATTTAGCCATTCAAAAGTCATTTACAAGACAATTTTTCAAAAATGTGCTTTAAGACTCCTTAAAGCACATTTTGTGTTTAAACTTGTTTTCAAGCTTGGTTTTCTTTGGTAATTGGTTTAATATGTTCATTACCCCAAGCTTAGAGCACATTTTGGCCTTTATTGACCTTAGAGCACATCTTGTGTTTTCTTTTGTTTAAATTTGTTTACTAATGTTTCTAAGACTCTTTTTAGTCTTAATATACCATATTTAGGTGTTTAAACATATATTAAGGTTTGGGGTATTTCAATATGGAATTATGAATATTAAATTATTATATGGAATTGTGAAATTTATTTAGGGGTTTTCTCCTATTTAACCCTAATTATTATATATTATTATATAGTATTATGAATTTAATAATAAGATTTATAAGTGAATAAATCTTGGGAAAATTTCTAAAACTCCAAATATATTATAAAGATTTTAGGAAGTGTTGGAACATTGTTTTGAAACATAAAAGTCAATATAAAATTCTAGAAACCTTAAGCTTATTAAGCCTTGCTAGAGTTGACTTTTTGAGAATGGTAAAACCAGGCCATGAAACCTATACCTAAATAGGTTATGGAAAACCATGAAGATCGATAAAAAGAACGTCAAAAACGGATCATCCTAGCCAAAGTTATGCTAGATTGAAGTTTTGAATCAAAAATTTGAAAGATGCCACGTGTCACTCTGTAACGGGTCGCCAACACTTAGCCGATTCTTTCCCTGAATTTCGATAACCGAATTCAGTGTTTAGCCCTAACTTTGGACGGCTATATCTCACTCATCTCTCAATATTTTTCCATGCCGTCTTCTTTATTCTATTCTTCAAAACGTCCTCTTTCCAACCATTACTCACACATACCCTAATTCGTTATACATCAGCCACAAATCTGACCTAAAGTTGGCACCTTGCGAAACGTGTTTCCAGAATTCCAGTTTCTCATCGATTTCAGGTAACTTGCGTCGATCATAACTTCTTCGTTACTCATCCAAATTCCATGTTCTTTAGCTCGTTTTGAAGAGCTCTAATTCCTCTAAAACTTTCATGTTTATGGTTTAAGCCAATTCTCAACCGATTGGAAGGGAAAGGTGTCTAAAGTTTCGGTTTCGCCAGCACATAAAATAATACCGAAACTGTAAGGTAAACTCGCAACTTATAGCTACAATTTCTTTCTGTGTGATGCGAGTTAGGACTAGTTCTTGCTATCAATACGTAGATCTAAGTTTGCTCTTTCCAATGAGCCCTTACACATAGCCTAACTCAATCTGTGCTGCAAGTTATAGGTCCTCAAAGTAGGCTTCGTGAACTACTCGAAAGTTCGAATTTTCCAAATGTTCCGAAATTGAATTTCTCCGTTTTTGCAACTCCGGTGAGCCTCCGATCAAATTGCTCTGATATTGCTGTTCGTTGTCATGTTTTTGACCTAATCCATGTTCCAATTTGATCAATTACGTGTTAGATTAGGAGGGTTTGAAGGAATTGTTTTCGAATCGTGTTCTGTACCCGAAATAAACCCTAAATTCAAATTGAATTCGTAATCCACTGTATAATGCATTATAATTGGGGAAACTGGCATCATTAGAACCGAAATTCGATTTCGAATCCATAGAAACAAGAATCACTCGATTTCGTTCTGTAGATTGGGAGATATCTGCGATTTAGTACTCGGTTTGCAATTCGAAACCGATGAAGAACTTGGGTTTCAGGGACCGTCCGATCGGAGTTTAAAGAATTGGACGGTCCAGATTAGATCGTGGTATTAAATAATTATTATAAGTTTATAAAATTCCAGTAAATAGTCCTAACTTGTTGGGTTAATTTAAATATCTTCCCGAATGTATTATGACTTGAAATTTTAACCATATATTCTTTATTTAATCTAGTTTATTTTGATGTAAATTAATGTGGTTTTGGAGTTTTTAAACGTAAGTTATGATTTTTGCAATTTACGGGTTTTCTGGAATTATTTGGCCAAATTAAAAAGATATTTTTATGAAATAAAAATTTTATAATATGTCTAAAATGTTATAGTTACTGTATATTAAATTTGGGAATTTTTGGGCACTGGTAAAAGGTTTTAAAAATTGTGTTTATGAGTTTTTCATAAGAATAAACTATAATATAAGGTTTTTAATGTAACCAAAAATTAAAGTATGGTTTGTTAATTAACTTTTAAGCTGGGGAAAATAAGGGAAACTAAATTAACATTTATAACAGTAAGTTTATAAATGTTTGGGTATTAGTTTTTATGGGAAGTGAAATTATTTACATATATGTATATATATACTTATATGGTAGATTTGAAAATAGGAACTTATGTTAAAACAAGGAATTTAATTATCTTTACATTTTATTTACTATATTATATGGGAGTTAATACTTTTAATTAAACTAAGGAATGAATATATATTTTTACGCGTTTTTAAAAAGGGAATTAAGTAGTAACTTAGAGTAAAACAAGGAACTAATTAAATTAACACTTATAATAACTAAATGTTATAAGAGCTAGTATCCTATGATATGGTAAAAGAAATACTTAACGAAACATACTTGGAATACAGTTTAAGGTTCTATTATAAGATAGTTTAAATATGATAAGTTACATAGGGAATGTCTTAGTTGATTTCTAGTACGGGTACACTTATATATATTAAATAAACAAAGGAAACACTTTATTTAATACCATAGGTCGGTTGTAGTTATGCCTAAAAGTTATTAAACATAATTAAATACAATAAACTACATAAATAATGTTTTGAACAAATCCTAGTATATATATATAATACACATTTACATAAATAATTAAATAATAGAAATATAATACGAAGGAATTAGTAAGTTAAACTAAACCTCTACATAATACTAATGGGAGAATATTATGAGGTGGTATTAGATTATAGTTATGTATTAGGCTTAAGGGTTACCTTTGAGTTTCCAAGGTTTATATATAACCATATTAAAACGCATGTATAGTATTATTTGTCAATAACCAGGATGTAAATCTAAAATTGGGGTTAAGAAGTAATTAATAAGTTAAAACTTAGGAAAAATTGTGATTAGATTACATAAAATGTTGCACAAATCTTATTCTATATTAATGATGAACAAATGTTATACGATTACATCTAAATATTCTTAGTATATAACCATAATAAAATAAGTAAAATACTTTTACATCTAAATGTGAGGTGGATTAGTAAGTCTATATTTAATCATTTCTTTACATTTATGGTAGTGAAATATAACTTAATGTTTTAAGATAGAATCATTATAAGGATTATGATGTATTCTATATTAAACGATGATTTGGAAATTTACCTAAACAATTATCCTTAAGTTTCTTAGAATTAGATAAGCCATATAAAATACATTTATTACTAGTATTCAGGGGTGAGTATACAATTAAGTGGGGTATTTAGTAGTTAGAGTTTTAGGAGGTTTATAGATAGGAATTTGATACTTAAACCTTTGAACCTTTTTATTAGATAAAACTAAGTTACATAAGATATTATATTGATATACTTTACGGTAATGGGAATAATGATATGTTGTTTTGAATATAAAATATGAGAATTTTCATAATGGTTTATCTTATTAAATAATTAACAATTTCACTTGCGAACCAGAATTTAATTCTTTGATAAATACTACTTTGTGTAGATATATTGTCCATCCTAAATACAATAAAGGAAATTAATTTATTAAGTTATTCCTTTGAAACCTTAGGTTTTGTGAAACAATTTAAAACGTATTTAAGGCTTAAGTTTATTGAAGTTTTTTTTTTAAGTTTAGTACAAAAGGATTATACATAGTCTATAGAGTGTATGTGTGTAAAAAAAACATTTAGGAGATTAAAGTAAGTAAGGATGCATAAAAGGTTATATTTAAACACCTTATTATATAGGTAATAATTAAGCAAATAATGTACCTTGTGAATACTAAATGAAATACCCCAAACTTAGATATGGTGTTTAAATGATAAACTAAGATATAAGGAGGCTAAATAATGCCTTAGAAACATTAAGAAACATTTCTAATCAAAGAAAATATAAGGAAACACCAAAAGAGCAGTTAAGCAAAAACGTGCTCTAAGCTTGGAGAGACTTGGGAGAGTACCCAAATATTGTTCTAAGACCTTAGTAATATCCTAATGGTCATTTTAAATCAATTACCAAAGAAAACCAAGCTTGAAAACAAGTTAAAACACAAAATGTGCTTTAAGGAGTCTTAAAGCACATTTTTGAAAAATTGTCTTGTAAATGTTTTTGAATGGCTAAATGTCCATCATTACTCTTTAATTAACATGTGTACCATATAGTATCACATTTGGAAGTCTACATCAATGGGAAATCAAAAATTTCACAATAATGTGCCCTGTTTTGTGAATAGTAACTTAATTAAGCTAGTTTATAACATAAGTCAATATAACTGAGAGACTTGGTCAACAAAGACTTAAGTACCCTTATTATTAAATGGGGGCCGGTTTCTTATAAGGTGAGTCACCACCTTTATCAGTCATTAAGCAAATAAGAAAGGAAATTAAAGGAAAAAGCAAAAGTACTATTTACTTTACAATATAAAGATCTCATTTTAACTCACCTCTCTCCTCACTTCTTCATTCTCTCTTGTTTCCCACGGTTTGAGCTGCTCTCTCTCTCCCTTCTCCATTAACGTGAAGCTCTTCTCCATGCTAGCTTCACCTTCTCTTGCACACAACTTACTCATTTTAGCTCCAAAACCAAAACAAATTACATATTCTTCTTAGTTAGCTCAAGCTCTCTCTTTCTATCCTTTCAAAACTCCAAGAGCTTTGATTTGGTGCCAAGCCAAACCACCATTAGAGGAGGAAATTCAAGTTTGGAGACTCCATTGGCTTCTCCATTCTCTTGAGGTAAAGAAAGTGTAAGAAAATCTAGGTTTCCATCATTCCTTTCCTTGTCCGAAAATTTGCACTCATGGGACTCCATGTTTATGCCTTGTTCTAGCTTGTTTTCTACTCTCTTCAAAGGATTGAGGAGGTCCTTCTTGCTTCAAATCCAAGCTTGTCTTGAGAAACCAAGGTAAAACAATCACCTTAATACCTTAAAGCACATTTTTACCTAGGGTTTGTCCTTAGGGTTAATTTATTATCTATTACTCATTGGAGTCATTGGATATTGGTTAGAACATTGGCAAGGAGATATATATTGGTGACCGAGATTGGGCAAGAAAAATCTAAGGAGAAAAGCTTGTGAAGCTTGTGAGAGAACAAGGTAAATTACTTACCTTAAGGTGTTTTTATTGTTTAAGGGAATGGGATTTAGAGATGTGATGAGTTTAGTGTAGAGTTATATTAGAAAAGGGTTATATAAAACCCAGGAGAAACATGACTATACTTGTGAACTTGTGACTAAAGAGCAAATGAGAAGAAGAGATAGTTAAAACAATGTTGAGATGAATTATAAGAAGCGTTATATTTCAATGGGAGCCTTGTTGTGTGTATTCGCAGGTTAAAGGCAAATATATGTGGAAATTCAGTGGTTAAGATTATTGTCATTTAAGGGCCTAAGTGCCAAGCATTTAAGTTTATGCACTATAAGATGATATGGTGTGGTCTTGATGTAAATTGTGTGTTAAGGTGTTGTGATGAGAAATTGAGTGATATTGGTTGTTTGATGGAGAAAAACCAAGTGTTAGGATGTGCTATATACTAGAGAACCCATGGCAAAATTTAAAGGAGAACTTAGGTGTTTAAGATGTTCTAAGGGAATTTAATGACTAAGGAAGTACTAGGAAGTTTTAGAGGTTGTCTTGATGAAAAAGGGGTGAGATAAAGTGTTTTAATGAGTTATAATGACTTAGGCATTACTATGAAGGATTTAGGAGTCAAGAGAATGTATTTGAGTATTTAGGACTTAGGCAAATGTTGGTAAACAACTAGGAAGGAAATAAGGTGTTGGTGGATGGAAGCTTAAGCTTGTGAAGGAGCTTTAAGTAAATGTATAAAAGAGTTTTAGATGGTGAAAGATTCTTGAGAGATGATGTTATAGTGGTGGGGAAACATTTGGCATAGTGGTTGCATTAGGTATGAACCACCACCTAGAAACCTAGAGGAAAATGTTACAAGGGTTGGCATGCTACAAGGAAAAATGCATAATGATTTAAGGGGATGTTGGTGAGTGATTTAAAGTGTTTAGTGGTTGGCTTAAGGTGTATTTGAGGTGCCCAAATGAGGTTAAAACATATTAGGATATATGAGGAGAAGTTGGAGTTGAAAGAGAATTTAGAACAAGGTTCTGGAGCCGACCGACCTTGAGGACGGACCTGCAAGGTCGGTCGAGCTCAGTTTACACCTGCCGGAGAAAGTTTCTGGAACCGACCGAACTTGGGGACCAGACTTACAAGTTCGGTCGGGCTTGTATTTTGTGAAGGAATTAAGTCACTGGAATCGACCGAACATGGGACCGGACTTGGCAAGTTCGGTCGAGCTTAAATTTCCCTCGGGGAAAACTCTCGGGAATGGACCGACCTTGGGACCGGACTTGCAAGGTCGGTCGGGGTAGAATTTTCAAGCGGTAATATGTTCTGGAACGGACCGACCTTGGGTAAGGTCGATTGGAAGTTCGGTCGAGCCTAAAAAAAAAGAAATTTTGAATTCTAAGGATGGTAATAGGTAATAAGGTATACCTTTGGTAGGGTGGTAATGATTAGGACCCTAAGAACTTAAGGGATTAAGTTAAGTTAAGAATAAATTTTAATGTTTAAAGTTAAGTTTGTAAGTTAAGTGGCAAAGACTTAAGAAGGTATTCAAAGGGGATCTTTAGGAATTAAGTGAGATAAGTAAGGTGCAAATAACTAATGGTCTAAAATGAACCAAGGTTTTAGGGTTGTGAATTGGGACCCCGGAGAAGATAAAACAAACGACGATCGACGGTGAACGGTACAATCTTTCTTGTGACCTGCTTGCTAACGAGGTGTCCCTCGGCTTGTGTGCTATCTGTTTAATTGCTATGACTAAAACAAGATAAAGCATGCAACCGGTTATATTTTGTTCTCGTTGTGTTTGTGTTATCTTTACACTAACCCGCGAGACTTGAGATTGTTACTAACCAAGTTTAGTACTTACTGAGTTAAGAATAAGAGTTAAGTTTGGTGATTGTTGGTTAATGCCCGTTAAGGCTTAGCTAGCATATGGTGATTAAGACTTCTTCTAACTGGAACTTGAGAGAGGAAACCCGGGACCGATCTCCGATCATGCATGCTAAGGAAAAAGGGGACGGTATATGAATCAGATCCGCCCTCCGCCTAAGGACTTGTCTTCGGACTTGTAGCCTAGGGCCGGTTGCCGGCTCAGCTACGCTGGACTCCCTCCAGAGTAGGTGGCATTAAGATGGTGCGGTGGGATCACCTAAATCCCAGTTTGAATTAAGCTACAACCATTCCCTTCCAGGAACGGTTTGTAAACTGAGAATAAGTTGAGATTAAGATTAAGGTAAGGTAAGGAACTGAGATTAAGGAAATGAGGACTAAGGAGGGGGTTACTAACCCACTTGATAAGGGAACGCTTGAGTCGTTCATTGTTTGTGAACTATATGTGTTCATCTATGGTTATTGTTATTGCACTTCATATTATGCTTGTGTATGTAATCAATTTCCATGCTATCGACAATTAGTCGTCGTAGTCCCGTTAGCTTGGGGGCCATGAGAGGGTGTACCAGCATTCGTGTTGACCCCCTTTGGGGGCTGTTTTTACACTTGCAGGTAAGAGACCCATGAGGACGCACTACGAGAGTAGGAGCGGTTTAGACTTAGGATGGGATGTTTATTTTGAGTTCGGGTTGCGCCAGTGCACCCGTCTGTTTATATTTAAACTGATGTAAGGTTGTGATTATGTCTTAGCTATTTGTACTCGGTTGGTTGTGGTATTATGGATGGTGTTGTTTTGGGTTGGCTAAGTATTTTGGATAAGTGTTGTAAATGTTAAGGTCGGTATATTCTAACGATCAGACCGTGGCAAGGTCCAGGTGTTTATTATTTCCGCTGCGACGTATTCGATTAAGGGTTCAGTTTTGCGATAACCACAATTGGCTTTGGATGGGGGTGTTACACTAAATGTAAGAGTTCAATAAGTCTAAGTTAACTATAATATAGTTGTTTCAATATGAGAGGTAATTCAACATCTTATGACAAGATTATTAGACGGTTATAATAGAAAGTCATTCTGAACTAAGGATATGGTAATTGAGTTTAGTGGCTCAATTGATTATAATAAAATGTATCTACAACGTTATGATTCCAATATACAAGATGTAGATCTTAATTAAGTTATGGGAAAGACTTAATCATAATGGGCTATACAACGTTCTCAGATAACTCAAAGATTATACATAACATTTAAGTGAGGGCTTAAAAGACAATTGAGACTTTGGAATAAGAGTAAGGAGTTTATTTAAGCTTAACATAGGCTACAAGTGATTGATGATAGACTACCTTTAATATTCTTCAGAGTACTGTTGATTGTTTGCGCAAGTTGACTAGAACTGCTACAGCATTACCCAAGTACGATTTCTCGTACTCAGCTTGTTGTGTTTTGGACCTTATGGAATGTTTTTGTACGATTTCTCGTACTCCGATATTTTTGCTGATTGACTTGTGGAATGTTTGGAAAACGCTAACTGAGTTTAAGAGAATTTCTAAAAAGGAAATGGTTGTGTGACTAACTCAGCTGTGTGACTAACTGAGCCTTGGATGTGAAACTCACTTGGGTATTGGTTCCTTCTATTTGGTGCCCCGTTAGACATTGACTGCTTAGGGTTTATGCTTCTGCACTCTGTAGGACTGAGTGTTTTGGTATTGCTCTGGGTAGTTGGTGATCTAGTGGGAATTTGGAAAAAAGGTCAATCTTGGAAATCTTTCTTTCGACGTGCGCGCGTCTTCAATGGTAACAGTGAGGGGCTGTATATCCCCTGTCCCAGAAAGGGACGTGATAGACAGTGAGGGGCTGTATATCCCCTGTCCCAAAAAGGGACGTGATAGACAGTGAGGGGCTGTATATCCCCTGTCCTTAGTGGACATGATAGACAGTGAGGGGTTGTATATCCCCTGTCCTTAGTGGACGTGGTAGACAGTGAGGGGCTGTATATCCCCTGTCCTTAGTGGACGTGGTAGACAGTGAGGGGCTGTATATCCCCTGTCCTTAGTGGACGTGATAACAGTGAGGGGCTGTATATCCCCTGTCCTAAAAGGACGTGATTGGCGGTGGGGGCCTCCTCCAGTTGAATTATTCCACTCTTGAGTTCTTGTTCTTGGATCTGTTTTATCATTCCTAGTCCTTTGTGACTATCTGAGTTTTTCTACTCCTAATGGGAATTGTGTTTAACTAGGAAATGGATGTTCACTAAACATGATGTGATTTTGTTTCACTAACTTTACCTTTTCTATCATTTATTTATCCTTACTTGTTAACTTTGGCTTGGTGATTTTAAAGTGTTTGTTTCCTTGTTTACTTTCAAGAGTTTAATTTCAAGTTACTGTTTATTTGAGGAGTTAGTTTTAAAGATTGTTTTGGAGAATTGTACCAGTTCCATTCCAGGGAACTGACTCACCCCTCCCGGGGTGGGCTGCTTGGTTTCATCTTGCAGGTACAAATGATTTATAGGTGGCCACGAAGAGCATAAGTGATTAGATGGGATTAGGTTTATGGAGAGTGAATGTACTTTATTATTGTTATGTTAATGTTAAGTTTTCTCGAAGTTCAGACCGTAACTTAGTAATTGTAATGGTTGTAATTGGTGAGGTTGGTACCGGGTGTTTGGAGCCCGATGGTCTGTAGCACCTTTAGTTTATTTTCCGCTGTTGTTTTATTATTATAGGGGTGTTACAATATAACTCAATGTAACATCTTAATATATTAGTATTGACTATAAACAATGTTTACAAACACTTGGAACTCATAGCGACTACTTATTTTCCAGAATATCCTCAAAGCACAAAAACGCACCTTCGGGTGTCATAAAAACGTGTTTTACGCAATTACCTTAAAGTTCTTGAGGAGCCACGAGTTGATAATCTTAAAAGGGGATAAATTGCCCATCTAAATCAATTAATTCCAGTGATAAACTCATATCATAACCAGGGCCGAAATTATGATAAAAAAGGTACCTAAAATTAGCATTTTTACCTTAGAACTTTCATCTTTTACCTTAGTATAAATGTACCAAATAAATGCTGGAACCTATTACATGTTATAATATGGTCTTAATACAATATAGTGTGACAGGAATCAAATTAAAAATCAATCCCATTTACTCTCTATTGTATGCGCCATTTAGGGTATATTTTGGACTAGTTTAACTTAAAACTTTTGTCTTATGGACGATGAATCATCTTATCACATACCATGTGATCATGTATTAAGTAATTACAGTCAAATAAGACTCCATTACTGTAAGACCTGCAAGGAGACAAGGAAGGGATTAGTTTAACAAAAGTCATGGAAATTAAATATGCTAAAAGTAGATCTAGATTCTTATAATGTAAAGTTGGAAATAAACAAGGAAGCAGCCCATGTGCTACCTTGTGGCTGCCGATTTCATGTGGGAAAAGGAGAGGTTGATTGCCTCATTAATTAGTCAACAAAACATAAACCTAAATAAGCACATGCCTATGTTAAATATAAACAAAAATCAAATGGCTTGTCTAGCCTATAGTTGCCGATTTCAAGGGGGGAAAGCAAGTTTGATTGCTCTAAAATTAATCAAATAAAATACCTAGTAACCTAGCATGTTCTTATGTACAAAAGACAAAGAAATCAATTGCCCACTTATACGTACATTATCGTAAATGACTAGGAAAGAAGACAACAATTGACATGGTATTCTACTTATAAAACTCAAAAGAAAACACTCTTGTCTTTTAGTTCTAATTGACAATCAATGTCTCTTATTCCCTTGTCAATCAGCCGAAACCTAGCCTCAATTATGGGCATTTTCTTGAGTCAAACAATCAAACAATAAACAAAGAAAAGACTAAACAATTTGACAATTATTGTGTCAAAATAATTCTATCCTTGCCAAGCCCTTATCTTCCTACGTGAGTGTCTATGCTCATTTGCCCCATTCTACCGATTGTGTAAGTTCTTCAACTCTCTCTTTTCTTTCTTCATTTGCTAGTTAATTCCTTAGAGCTTCCAAGCTCCATTAATGGTGTTCTAAGTTCAAACACCATTTCTATGTAAATTCCTAGTTAAATCTCCTAAGTCTTAAAGCAAGAATCATCCTAGCAAACCTACAAGAATTCTCCAAGCATAAGTGTTCCAAGGAGCTACCTAGATTCAACAACAACACAAGGAACAACAAGATCAAGTTAAGGTATATTTTCATGTTGAAAATCCTAGTAAAATATCTTAAGGCATTTTCGAAAATTAGGAACTTCTAAACCTATGTTCTCTTCATCATTTCATGAAGGAAACTTGGATCTACAATCATCCCAAGGTGTACCGAAAATACCTTGTTAAATACCTAAGGTAAACTCTTGTAAAATTACTCCAAATCTTTTTTATAAATCCTTGTTAGAAGTCTAACAAATGGATCTCTTAAATATATGCATAGAGGCCGAATTCTCTTCATCAAAATAGCATTTGGAGAGCTTGGAATTCAAGGAGGAATCAAGTACAAGAATTATCTTGATTTAAGGAGTAAGTTTCTATAATTAAGGTTTATTAAGTTTAAGTTTGATTTAAGCCTCAAACTTTGGTATAAACATTATGTATAAGCCTTAGTAATATTAAGGCTGAAAATAATATGGTTATAATGTCAAGAAAATAATTTATAACATATAAGGTAAGATTATTACCTTAAGGAATAAATTTGTGTCACAAAAATTAAATAGGATACATACATGTTCAAACCAAATTGTCTAGGAATAAAATGTTCTATTTTGAGTTTATAATCATCCTAAGTCATTAACATAATTTTTAGAAGTGTTATATGGCTTATATACATTTATATATACTTATTATAAGGTATAGATCAGGTTTTAAAACTATATAGTACAGTTTTGTTAAAGCCGAACACTTAATGGGTTATTTGGTGATTTTTGAAGTATATAAGTATACTAGCTTATATTATAAATTTTGGGAGTATTAAAAACAGCTACAAATATTTAAATGGCTAGTTTATAAAGTTATGTGGTTAAAATGTAAATTTTGAAAGGTTTGGTGCATTAAATATAATTGCCGAGAATTAAAGGGGTGGTTTGGTGTATTTATGATATAATATAAGGTTGGAATTAATATTATGAATTTTGGTGAATTTAAATAAGTGTTTAAGTGTTAAAATAACATTTTTTAAAGTTTTGGGGCTATTTTGTAATTATTGGAAAGTTTGGGAATATAACCCAGAGGACATATGAATTTATGGGTATATTAAAGTATTAATTATGAAATTAAGTCTTGGTCAAAGTGTTGACCAAAAACTTTGGGTTAAAATGATTTATGACATAAATATTAAGTTTAAAAAAGTTTTGGGTGAATATGTAATTTATAGAAATTAATATGTAAAACCAATTGGACACGGCAGAAATGTAATTTAAGAAAATATGTGGTCCACTTCGGTATTTAAAAAATTTAATTTAAAACTATAGTTTATATGTTAATATGTAACTTATATAAAGTTTTGGGGTTAAATTGTAAATATAGGAAAATATAAGTGGAAACCGAAAGTTTAAGGGATTTATTGGTACTTTATAAAAGTTAGTATAATAAGATTGTAATTACCGAAAGTTAATATGGATGTTTAGTAAATTATAAAGTTATATGGTTATTTGGTAATTTATAAAAGTTGTTGGGTACAAAATATAAATACCGAATTATTATGGTTAGTTTTGTGATTTAATAAAGAAAGGAATTAAAATTAAGAGGTATAATGTAATATGGTTTATTATGGAGTATAATATAAAGTTTATAAAATAATTATGGTTATAATGAAAATAACCAAATGATATTGATATATGGACTAAGTAAAAATAATTATGAATATATGATTAATGAAATAAAGATATGCAGTACAATGGAAATTCATTATCACATGTGATTACTACATAAAATAATGAACTGCTAAACTACCTAGAACCACTGTTAAATAAAAGGGGGAAATAAAGAACATACGGAGTGTAATACCCCAACCCGAAATCCAATAAACTGAACGGCGATCACTCCCAAATAAAATACAACTGCAGCGGAAATAAATACAACAACCGGGCGGTATTACAATGCCGTTGGCCACCCTTGTGACCAACAAGGCTAAGTCCAAATACAATCCTCAAATGTCACGGTCTGGAATACAGATACAACCCGAGATACTAGGAATCAAACTCAAAGTACAATACTGAAATAAAACAAATAACTAATAGTAGACTCCCAAAGCTTGGTCTACCCCACCTACACTCAGTGGTGACTTCTCAACTTCAGGTACCTGAAAAATGGGGGTGCCCCCAAAGGGGCTCAGCAAACAATGCTGGTATGGAAAACGTGCAGCCCATCGTCTACCGGGCCACACCAACTACTTTGTCGAATACATGCAGTTCATTTTTATAAAGCTGTAAACAAGCATAGTCTGATAATAACAAGTATCCATACAAGGACAATAATGTCACATAGAACAAGACACAGAAGGTCGAGTTAGCTGAACTGAAATTCTTTACTGATAGTCGGTCCACACAATGGGACTGACAACTGAATATCTGAAATAGTGGAGGTATAGTGACCTCGTTATAAGAAAGGTTGGGTATAAAAACCCCAGGAGATAACGTAGTAAACCCTGAACTGAATGGCGTGGGAAATAAGAACCCACTAGAGGAATAAAGTCTTCCTCGAACTGAAGGGCATTTGAATCCCGGAAGGAATAAAGTCTTCCTCCCAACTGAATGTTCCGTCGCGACGTAGTAGGAGACGACCTGAGACAGGTACAACTCCCGTAGCATGCATGGCCAGATCCAACTGGGCTCCTCAATCTCGAAGTATATAATTGTTAAGTGTCATATAAAGACGTTAAACAAGAACACAATGTGTATTGTCAATTATCACGTTTAGGATAATGACGTTGTTATAAAGTGAAGTTAGTGAGAGACTTGAGTACAAGTCCTCGGTATACTGAAACGCAGGTATTTAATCCACTGGTATAGTAGTGTTTGTATGCGTGGGACATACACGTTGTAGTCAGCAACATCACGCACATAAAATAATACCACAGTGTGCAAGAGTAAAACAACAGTTTACATTAATTATCTTGGTCGTTATTTCAAACAACAGATAGCACACAAGCCGGTGTAATCCGTTAGAAAACAGGTTGCAAGAATCCCATACCGTTCACCGTAGACTGTACTTGTAAATTCCCGGTCAACGTCTGGTCAAACAAAGTCCTAGAATAGGATTAACTGAGAGGGTTAATTTATGTTACCCTTATATAATGATTCTATTGAATCTTTTAACAAATCTCGTATTTGTTATTTCATGTGAGGTTTATTTCTTTTAATTACCTCATGATTTATGTATAACTTTTTGTTATTCCTTTTGATTTATTTATAAATCCTTTAATGTACATATATGTTTATATTTCATGTACTATATTTGTTGTTTATTAATTGTCTAGGTGACATAACAACTAATTCTTGACTATATTTATATGTCATACATGGACATAAAATTCTTATAGTTTCTATTATTCTCTTTTAACCATAAATAATATTTATTGGTTACCTTTAGATTCCTTATAACTATATAAGCCATAGTTCTAATTCCATAATTCCTTTAATCAAAATTCTTTCTTCTAAATCCTCCAAATATCCATATAGGACCTATATTTATTTAAATCTAAATTCTTAAACTTATTTTCGGTTATTTACAAAACAACCACATTAATTCATAAACTTTACATTTAAATTCTAATCTCTTTATATAACATAATTTAATTCCTTATTCAATTAAATTACAAAACTACCACTAATACTTTTGGACATAACTTATAAATATTATAACTTTCGGAAATTACATCTTAGCCCCTCAAAATCTCGGCATGTATTGTATACTTCTTATATTGCAATCTAACCACAAAATCTTATAATCTTTACATAAGTCTTATAAACTATAGTTTTAATTTTAATTCTCCATAAATGCTGAATATATATATATAAATTCTTAAATTACCAAACTAACCCCAAAACAATTCGGCTTTGTCATTGAACTTTCCATTAATTACATTTTCACCCCAAAACTTATAATAGTTATTTAATAACTTATAAACTATAGTTTTAAGTATTTAATTCTTCTAAAATTCAAAAGCGAACCTAATAATTTCCTTAATTATGAATTCGCCCCATTTATATTCTAAACTTTCATAACAACTTTTATAAATTACATAATAGCCCAAAACTTTAAAAAGTTATTTTAAAACTTGTTTAAATTATCTAAAATCATAAACTTAATTCCTAACCTTATATTATATAATTACACTAAATACACCTTAGCTCTCGGCTTTCACAATATTTGCACTATACTTTGTAAAAATTACATTTAAGCCACATAACTTAATTAATTAGCCATTTAAGCTCTAATAAGATATTTTTAACTCACCAAACTTTATAGTATAAGTTTATATACCTAAGTAGGTCATTAAAACCTATTTTCAATTAGAGTATTCGGCCATAAATATTTGGTGACCATATGTATATAAAAGTGGATTTATATGTCTAAATAATTATAAATAAATTCATAGGAGTTATATAACTCATGTATAAATTATTGTAATGTCTTATATAAATTCTAAGCTCAAAATAAAGCATTTTTGCCTAAGACTTTCGGCCTAAATTTATTTGTAACATAAATGAATTTTGTGACACAAAAATGTGTCTTAAGGTAAATATTTTCTATATATGTTATAGTTTATATTTTTGGCATATAAAACCATATAGTTTCGGTATTAATATACCTAAGAGGTGTACATAATTTTTGTACAATTTTTAGAAGCTTAACAAAGCTTATAATATAAGGATTTACTTAGTAAACTTACTTCTTAACAAAGGTGGTTAAGTGCTTGAACTTCTTCTTGAATCTCCAAGCTTCTCCTAGGTAAACTTGATGCTCCTCTTCGGTTTTATGCAAGAGGTGAAGGTGTTTAGGAGTTAGATCTTGAATAAAGATCTTAAGTAGATTTGGAAGTAGTTTTATAAGACTTTACCTTAGACTTTGCTCCTTATAATTTCGGCACTCCTAAGGTAGGTGAAGAACAAGTTTTCCTTCATCAAAATGAAGAAGAAAAGAGACTTAGAAGAGGTAGAACTTGGTTACACATAAAAATGTGCTTTAAGGATTTTCAAGCTTTAAAACCTACCTTGAGATGCTCCTTGGTTTAATGTTGGTTTGGACAATCTCCTTGGAGAACTAAATGAAGCCGAACACACCTTGTTATGCTAGGAAGAGTTTTGCTTCAAGACTTGCCAAGAAATGCTAGGAATTTACCTTAAAGATGAAGATAGAAGTTAAAACTCCATTAATGGACTTAAGAGCTTCAAAGGAAGAAGATGAAGCTAGAAGAGAGAGGAGGGAGCTTACCTAAACCGTGGATGAAGAGGGCAAGGAAGAAAGTGAGACCTAGCTCACGTAAATGCAAGGAAGGAGTGACTTGGAATTGATTTTTGTTTCTTAATTTTAATGTCAAATGACTATACTTTTCCTTAGTTTATTCAATGAGTTATTGGCTCAATAAATGCCCTCCTTTCCAGCATTGAAATCGGCCATAATGGAGAACATGGCAAGGTGGAGCAAAAATAATGCAAACTAAAAGACAAGGTGAGAAAAGGTAAGGATATTCCTTTGATTTTTCAATGTTAACTTGTCTTCTTCCTCTCTTGTATATGGACGATTTAGGGACTGAATGGAGCATGTTGATCGGCATTAATGAGCTAAGACCAAGCATGTTAGGTCATTGAATTATAAGAATCAAAAGAAAAGGAATCTAGATCTACTTTTTGCCTTTTTACATTTGTTTTCTTCCTAGCTCACATGGCCTTATTCTTCTGCATAATTTCGACAGCTATATGTCAAATGAGACCTACATACTTAGACATTAAGTAATATAACACATGGGAGGTGAGTCACCATGTTTTAGCTTTTATAAATTTTTAATGCAATTTTATACTAGTTTTTGCCCTTAAAATCGGCCCCTATAGAGAGCCTTGTTGACTAGTCACACCAACTATTTAGAAGGTCATTTTAACCCTTTTAAGATTACCAATTCGTGGCATGTCAAAAACTACAAGGTAATTGCGTAAAACGCATTTTCGTGACACCCGAAGGTGTGTTTTTGTGCTCTAAGGAAATTTTGGGAAACCAATTGTTCTTATGAGTTCCAAGTGTTTGTAAACACTTATTATAGTAAATAAACATATACTAAGATGTTACATTGAGTTATATGGGGTTATATCAACCCGTGACATAATTTACGGGCCATCGGACACTCCCGGGCCAAAAGGAGCGCTAAGAAATCCTCCTTTGGTTTTTGCTGAATTTTGAGAAACCACTTCGTGGGTTCTCTTTAGAATGATAAATAATGATGTTAGGAACTCTAGGAATTAATTTTATAGGAGTTCGTGCCACCTCGGCACTCCTCCGGACTTTTCGTGCTTTAAGGAGCGGGTGTGAGCACTCCCGAGCATTTTGCGTATTTGACTGAATATAGCTTAGGGAATATATTTGTATATTCATATAATAATTGTATGACCATTTAGTTTGAATATTAGAGGGTCATACAAGGTCATGTTTGACCATATGCTTCTAAGGCGTTTTAGCGTTTATGGTGAAACGACTGTTTTTACGTAACGTTTTCATGCATGGGTTTGCATGCGTACGTGAAATGATTTATATTTGGATTATATTCCAATAAATAATGATTAAATAATATTATTTAGATTTGGGGTATTTCAATCTACCCCCCTTAAAAAGGACTTCGCCCCGAAGTCTCATATTTAAAGTATAAGGTTGTGGGGGAATCAAGTTCCACTAAGTATCCACAACTCAATCTAATTTTTAGGGATCAAGTCCCAAGTCTCTATATCCCTAAGTTCATAGTGTATATCAAGTACAACAGAAATACTTGGAATGTCATAACATATACTTGCAGTGTAAGCAAGGTAGTGAACACAATCACTTTTCATTTCAAATGGTGCAACGTAGTGCATATAATACCACAATCAGTAGAAGTACAAGGTACATTCAAACACAGTGTCACAAAACACATACAAGACAAGGTCACTGAAATGCACAAAAGTGCACAACTGAAATGCACAAAAGTCAACACTGAAATGCACAAAGTGCACAACTGAAATGCACAAAAGTGCAACAACTGAAATGCACAAAAGTGCAACAACTGAAATGCACAAAAGCAACAAATGCAATGCACAAAGGTGCAACAAAGTGCACACTAAACTCAAAAATGAAAAAGGCTCTACCCCCCAAAAAGAAGGGGTACGCCCCCGTACCCTAGACTAAAGTGCCTAGTCGGTAAATAATGAGGGAAACTTCGCTCGCATATCAGCTTCGAGTTCCCATGTGGCCTCTTCCACATCGTGGTTCGACCAAAGAACCTTCACGAGGCTCACAGACTTGTTTCGAGTCTCTCGTGTCTTTCTATCTAAGATTCTTTGCGGTGTTTCCACATACCGCATTGTTGGTTCTAAAGAGAGTGTCTCTGGTTGTAGAACATGAGAAGGATGAGGCATGTATTTCTTAAGCTGAGACACGTGAAAAACATTGTGTACTTTGCCCAACTCGGCTGGCAAATCAAGTCGATATGCCACTAGGCCCACCCGCTCTATGATAGCGTAGGGTCCTACAAATTTCGGGCTTAGCTTGCCCTTCTGACCAAATCTGAATACACCCTTCATGGGTGAAACTCGTAGAAATACCTGGTCGCCAACTGCGAACTCAAGGTCTCGTCGCCTCTCATCAGCATATGATTTCTGTCTGTCCTGTGCTGCTTTCATATTGTTTCTGATCTGCTGAACTTCTGCCTGGACTTGCTCCAAGTACTCAGGCCCAATGATGACGGTCTCACTAGACTCGTCCCAGCACAAAGGTGTGCGGCATGGTCTGCCATATAAGCCTGAAAAGGTGACATCTGTATAGAGGCGTGATAGCTGTTATTGTAAGCAAACTCGATGAGATGTAATCTATCTATCCAGCTGCCCTGAAAGTCCAAGGCACATGCTCGTAGCATGTCCTCTAAGGTCTGAATAGTCCTCTCTGACTGACCATCTGTCTGAGGATGAAATGCTGTGCTAAGCTTCAATTCAGTGCCAAGTGCTCGCGAGTAGCTCGCCAATCGTGAGAGAAATCTAGTATCTCGATCTGAAACAATAGTCTTAGGTACTCCATGATGTCTGATAATCTCTTTCTCAAATAGCTCTGCTAACTTAGGCACTTTCCAAGTGTCTTTCATCGGAATAAACCTAGCAACCTTAGTCAGCGATCAACAACAACCCAAATCATATTTAATCCTCCTCTCGTAGGTGGTAGTCCCACCACGAAGTCCATAGAAATGTCATAAAACTTCCACTCTGGAACTGGCATAGACTGTACCATACCTCCTGGTCGTCTATGTTCGAATTTCACTTTCTGACAAGTGAGACATCGAATCACATACTCTGTCACGTCGCCCTTCATACCACTCCACCAGAAATACCTCTTTAGATCTTTGTACATCTTAGAAGCTCCTGGATGGACAGATGTGGTAGAAGTGTGGGACTCTCGAAGAATATGCTCCTTAATATCTGTGCTGTCTCTGGGAATACACAATCTCCCTTCAATCTGATGAGTCCATCATCATGTAACTGGAACTCATACTTCCACCTCAAATGTACCGTCAGACAACTTCTGACTGATCTCCATCATTCGCTGATCACTCTGCTGTGCTCTACGTATGTCGTCCATAAGACTCGAGCTAGCCACAATGGCATTTAGAATATGCTCGTCGACTCACGTCTGCTACAACATTAGCTTTCCCTTCCTTGTACTGCAAATCAATCATAGTCCTTAAGAAATTCAACCCATCTTCTTTGTCTCATGTTTAACTCCTTTGGGTGAATACATACTTCAAACTCTTGTGATCCGAATATACGGTCATCTGGACACCATACAGGTAGTGGCGCCAGATCTTCAAGCAAAAACAATAGCTCCAAGCTCCAAGTCATGTGTGGGATAGTTTTCCTCATGTTTCTTCAACTGTCGGGAAGCGTAGGCGACTACCTTCCCATTCTGCATGAGTACACACCCTAATCCCCTACCTGATGCATCACAGTAAACTTCATAACCCTCTGTGCCTTCAGGTATAGTCAAAACTGGTGCTGATGTCAAGGCATTCTTCAGAAGCTCGAATGAGGTCTCACATTCAGTAGTCCATGTGAAAGGTGCATCCTTCTTCATTAAGCTGGTCATAGGTTTGGCTATTTTGGAGAAGTCTCTGACAAACCTTCTGTAGTATCCTGCTAAACCAAGGAAACTCCTGATGTCCGTAACTGTCTTTGGCCTAGGCCAAGTGCGAACTGCTTCTATCTTTGCTGGATCCACTGCGATCCCAGCATCAAGATAACATGTCCTAAAAAGGAAACTCTGTCCAACCAAAACTCACATTTGGAGAACTTAGCATAAAGCTGGTTCTCCCTTAAGATCTCAAGTACATGTCGGAGGACTCTCATGCTCTTCCTTAGACTTTGAATAAATGATGTCATCGATGAATACAACCACGGTCTTATCCAACTGCTCTCTGAATAATCTGTTCATCAAATCCATGAAGACTGCAGGTGCATTTGACAAGCCAAAAGGCATAACTGTAAACTCATAGTGGCCATACCGTGTTCTGAATGCTGTCTTTTCTATGTCTTGCTCCCTGATGGGTATCTGATGGTAGCCTGATCTCAAATCGATCTTCGAAAACACTTTTGCTCCTCTCAACTGATCAAACAAATCATCAATCCGTGGTAGTGGATATTTATTCTTCACCGATACTGCATTAAGCTCTCTGTAATCAATACACCGAAGGCTTCCATCCTTCTTTTCACAAAAGCACTGGTGCTCCCCAAGGAGATACGCTAGGTCGTATGTATCCCTTGTCCAATAAATCTTTCAACTGCTCCTTCAACTCAGCCATCTCTGCTGGTGCCATACGGTACGGTGCCTTAGCTATGGGACCGTACCTGGTAGTAATTCGATGGAGAACTCTACCTCTCTGGATGGCGGTAAGCCTGGAAGTTCCTTTGGAAAAATATCTGGAAAATCCGACACCACTGGCATAGCTGGATCAAAATCAGGGTCATGCTCTACATTCTGAACATAACATAGATATACCTCCTTCTGCTTCCTGACGTGCTTGTACATGGACATAGCAGATATAACTTTTATCGATGGCGCTCTAGGGCTCTGACGGTAAGATACTGTCACTCCTGATGGGCTCTTAAGCAACAGTCTGCGCTCTGCACAAAGAATGCGGCCTCTGTGCCGCCCCAGCCAGTCCATCCCGGCTATAACATCGAATCCTAGACCTCTGAACTCAATAAGGTCAATAGGAAATTCCTCCTCCTTAATACTGATAGTGGCTCCTCTATAAAGACGAGTGCAACTGATCTTCTCCTTAGACGGGAGTGCCACCTTAAAATCAGGTAACTCTACTGCGTCTAGCCCCAACTTCCCCGCAAGCGTAGGCGAAACGAAAGTATGTGAGGCTCCGGAGTCGAACAGTACTAATGCATCCACTCCATTAACCGGAAAGGTACCAGTGAGGATCGCGCCGCCCTTGCTGGCCTCCTCCTCAGTAAGTATACTTAAGGCACCTTCCGTCTCCTTAGCACAACCTAATAACAGAATCTGAGTAAGTACTTTGGTATATGATGGGGTCTAAAGACATTCACTTTCATGACAATAATGCTTCACTGATGATATGATCTCCTTTCGGATGTCCAAAACAATTACAACACTAATACTTTCTAAAAGTCAAACTTAATCTTCCTGGTCTCATGTGAGTGGTGTTTATCACTGTCGAAGGTGCTGTGTTTAGCTTAACCTCTTAATTCCATGGTATAGCAACCTTGACTTTCCACCCATTATTAAAACATCTCCTGAACTCAATATATTTTCTTTGCAAGGTCCACACGCTTCTGCTCGCATAAAGGAACTCTGCGTCATCTCCAATAGACAAAGATAATACTGGTATCCCCTGTTCAAGGGACCCTTTTGTTTCATCATTGTCCTGGTGTAGCCTAAACGGCCTCCTTCTTCATAGAAGTTGATGATACATAGATCAGCCCTTAAGTTGGGAACTGGATCTTCTTCTAGCTTTGAGCTGTAACTGCTTGTTCCACAATTTGTAAAAATTCTTCTGGGATTTTTGGCACTTGTGCTCCATCTCCATTTCTTGTATCTTGGTAGGTCTTTGGTAAGGATTCCAATCCTTTCCTAAACATCATTTTCAGCTTCATTTTTGATCCTCCTGGAAATTCTGGAGTGTAGAACCCTCCTGGTCCTGCTCCCAATTCTTGACATTTCTGATGATTGCAATTTGTGTCTCCGGTGTTAGGTATCCTTTGAGTAGTATCAAACCTGGTTGGATAACCTTACATTGTTCGTTCCCTGGTTCTTGTATTTGATAATGTTTTCTTCCAGGGAGGGCGGTGAGGGGATAGGAAAGCATATCTTATAGCTTCCTACGTGGTTTAAATTTTTCTAGTGAGTCTTACTAATTCTTTCCTCAATTAGGCAATCAAGGCATGCAAGCACTCATTCACATCATCCATTGCTCAATAACGGTTCACATGGTTTAGAAATACCTGGGTTGTAGAAGGACCAGCCTCATCTGAGCGGTCCATGACATGTAGGGCGGGTCCCGATGCTGGGCCTTTGCCCTTATACCCCTGAGCCTGGTTGGTTGGTGGAGGGCGAGTATCGCTAGCTCCATTCTTAGGGCCGGTGTTCTTTGCTCCCGGGCGGTAGTTCCTGCTCTCCGGGTTCGGATACACTCGAAGGCACGATGCCCGAGTATCTGACAGTAGCGGCACATGACTTTCTCCCCTTGGCAGTCACGCCGGGGTGATCCTTTCCGCATGCTTACAGTTGAAACGGCGGATACTTCTGGCCCGTGTTTGAGCCATCCGAACCTAACAATCAAGGTCAATTATACATCCCAAAGGTACTGAAGTAATCACAAAAGTCTCAAATTTAACTTAGAGTTAGAGTGCCTACCCTTAGATGGGTAGGTTTTCTGTGAGTTGCTCCCGTGGTTCCTGACTGGGGGTTCCCAGTAGTTTGGTTCCCCTTCCCTTGATAGGACCCCTGTCCTTTCTGATAGGTTTGTTCCTTCTGTTGGAGTTCCCCTGCTTGGCATCTTCGCCACCAGGTCCGTCCTTCCTCTTTTGGGAGCTCAAAGCATCCCTTCTCTTACAAGTGATCTCCACTACGGAAGCAGCATGGTAGCATTCCTGAAATCTCAAGATATTAATCTCCAATCTCCCATGATGGGGTATAGTATGTAATAAGATTTCCAACTGATTTATGTCTTTCCTGTTTTACCTGCAAACTGGTGGGGATGATTGGTCCCATCCCAAACTGAAGTCGAGGGCTCAGTCCCCCGTAGAATCGGTCGACCAACACCTGGTCCGAGTATCCTATGCCGGGTAATAGTCGAGTAGCGAAGTGAACTTCGCATAGTACTCATCACTGACATCTTCCCGTCTGCTCCAAGGCGTCAAACTCCCGAGTCTTCACCATCCTGGTGTGGGCCGGGTAGTATTTGCCCCTAAGTATGCAGTGTAATGTCCCCAAGTAAAAGCTGGGTCATCCAGGTGGTCGGCTTTCACCATGTTCCACCAATCTCTAGCTGCATCCTTCAGATAAAAGGCAGCAAGTCTTACTTTTTCCCTAGCTGGGACTGCAAGCGTCTCGAACGCTGTCTCCATCTCCATGATGTAGGTCTCCAAGTGAGCAGGGTCAGTCTGCCCCTTGAATGCAGTTGGCCTCAGATCAGCCAAACTCTTCACCCAATCTCTCTCTCTGGGTGGTGGTGGTGGAGGTAGCTGCTGCTGCTGTCCAACCCCCGCCTGTGCGAATGCCTGAGCAATTAAGGTGGCAATGTCTGCCAGCCTGACGTGGCTCCTCATCGCCTGTCCACGTCGTCCTCCTCTTCCTGACATCTGCAGGATGTTGAGGTATATTAGGCACTGTGGTCAACTTGGTCTTGGATAGTAGTCTAAGTAAAACTAACTTAAACTCCTTTCAATACTATCTCTCAACCCTTAACCTAAGTATTAGATATCCTAATCTCGGTGTATCCTTGTATCCAGAGCGTAACTACGCTCTGATACCATTTTTGTAATACCCCAACCCGAAATCCAATAAACTGAACGGCGATCACTCCCAAATAAAATACAACTGCAGCGGAAATAAATACAACAACCGGGCGGTATTACAATGCCGTTGGCCACCCTTGTGACCAACAAGGCTAAGTCCAAATACAATCCTCAAATGTCACGGTCTGGAATACAGATACAACCCGAGATACTAGGAATCAAACTCAAAGTACAATACTGAAATAAAACAATAACTAATAGTAGACTCCCAAAGCTTGGTCTACCCCACCTACACTCAGTGTGTGAACTTCTCAATCTTCAGGTACCTGAAAAATGGGGGTGCCCCCAAAGGGGCTCAGCAAACAATGCTGGTATGGAAAACGTGCAGCCCATCGTCTACCGGGCCACACCAACTACTTTGTCGAACATGCAGTTCATTTTTATAAAGCTGTAAACAAGCATAGTCTGATAATAACAAGTATCCATACAAGGACAATAATGTCACATAGAACAAGACACAGAAGGTCGAGTTAGCTGAACTGAAATTCTTTACTGATAGTCGGTCCACACAATGGGACTGACAGTTATAACTGAATATCTGAAATAGTGGAGGTATAGTGACCTCGTTATAAAGAAAGGTTGGGTATAAAAACCCCAGGAGATACGTAGTCAAACCCTGAACTGAATGGCGTGGGAAATAAGAACCCACTAGAGGAATAAAGTCTTCCTCGAACTGAAGGGCATTTGAATCCCGGAAGGAATAAAGTCTTCCTCCCAACTGAATGTTCCGTCGCGACGTAGTAGGAGACGACCTGAGACAGGTACAACTCCCGTAGCATGCATGGCCAGATCCAACTGGGCTCCTCAATCTCGAAGTATATAATTGTTAAGTGTCATATAAAGACGTTAAACAAGAACACAATGTGTATTGTCAATTATCACGTTTAGGATAATGACGTTGTTATAAAGTGAAGTTAGTGAGAGACTTGAGTACAAGTCCTCGGTATACTGAAACGCAGGTATTTAATCCACTGGTATAGTAGTGTTTGTATGCGTGGGACATACACGTTGTAGTCAGCAACATCACGCACATAAAATAATACCACAGTGTGCAAGAGTAAAACAACAGTTTACATTAATTATCTTGGTCGTTATTTCAAACAACAGATAGCACACAAGCCGTGTAATCCGTTAGAAAACAGGTTGCAAGAATCCCATACCGTTCACCGTAGACTGTACTTGTAAATTCCCGGTCAACGTCTGGTCAAACAAAGTCCTAGAATAGGATTAACTGAGAGGGTTAATTTATGTTACCCTTATATAATGATTCTATTGAATCTTTTAACAAATCTCGTATTTGTTATTTCATGTGAGGTTTATTTCTTTTAATTACCTCATGATTTTATGTATAACTTTTTGTTATTCCTTTTGATTTATTTATAAATCCTTTAATGTACATATATGTATTTATATTTCATGTACTATATTTGTTGTTTATTAATTGTCTAGGTGATATAACAACTTGTAATCTTACTATATTTTATGTCATACATGACATAAAATTCTTATAGTTTCTATTATTCTTCTTTTAACCATAAATAATATTTATTGGTTACCTTTAATTCCTTATAACTATATAAGCCATAGTTCTAATTCCATAATTCCTTTAATCAAAATTCTTTCTTCTAAATCCTCCAAATATAATATAGGACCTAATTTATTTAAATCTAAATTCTTAAACTATTTTCGGTTATTTACAAAACAACCACATTAATCATAAACTTTACATTTAAATTCTATCTCTTTATATACATAATTTTAATTCCTTATTCAATTAAATTACAAAACTACCACTAATACTTTTGGACATAACTTATAAATATTATAACTTTCGGAAATTACATCTTAGCCCCTCAAAATCTCGGCATGTATATGTATACTTCTTATATTTGCAATAACCACAAATCTTATAATCTTTACTAAAGTCTTATAAACTATAGTTTTAATTTTAATTCTCCATAAATGCTGAATATAAATATATAAATTCTTAAATTACCAAACTAACCCAAACAATTCGGCTTGTCATTGAACTTTCCATTAATTACATTTTCACCCCAAAACTTAACAATAGTTATTTAATAACTTATAAACTATAGTTTTAAGTATTTAATTCTTCTAAAATTCAAAAGCGAACCTAATAATTTCCTTAATTATGAATTCGCCCCATTTTATATTTAAACTTTCATAACAACTTTTATAAATTACATAATAGCCCAAAACTTTATAACAAGTTATTTTAAAACTTGTTTAAATTATTAAAAATCATTAAACTTAATTCCTAACCTTATATTATAATAATTACACTAAATACACCTTAAGCTCTCGGCTTTCACAATATTTGCACTACTTTGTAAAAATTACATTTAAGCCACATAACTTAATTAATTAGCCATTTAAGCTCTAATAAGATATTTTTAACTCACCAAACTTTATAGTATAAGTTTATATACCTAAGTAGGTCATTAAAACCTATTTTTCAATTAGAGTATTCGGCCATAAATATTTGGTGACCATATGGTATATAAAGTGGATTTATATGTCTAAATAATTATAATAAATTCATAGGAGTTATATAACTCATGTATAAATATTGTAATGTCTTATATAAATTTAAGCTCAAAATAAAGCATTTTTGCCTAAGACTTTTTGGCCTAATTTATTTGTAACATAAATGAATTTTGTGACACAAAAATGTGTCTTAAGGTAAATATTTTCTATATATGTTATAGTTTATATTTTTTGGCATATAAAACCATATAGTTTCGGTATTAATATACCAAGAGGTGTACATAATTTTTGTACAATTTTTAGAAGCTTAACAAAGCTTATAATATAAGGATTTACTTAGTAAACTTACTTCTTAACAAAGGTGGTTAAGTGCTTGAACTTCTTCTTGAATCTCCAAGCTTCCTCCTAGGTAAACTTGATGCTCCTCTTCGGTTTTATGCAAGAGGTGAGATGTTTAGGAGTTAGATCTTGAATAAAGATCTTAAGTAGATTTGGAAGTAGTTTTATAAGACTTTACCTTAGACTTGCTCCTTATAATTTCGGCACTCCTAAGGTAGGTGAGGAACAAGTTTTTCCCTTCATCAAAATGAAGAAGAAAAGAGACTTAGAAGAGGTAGAACTTGGTTACACATAAAAATGTGCTTTAAGGATTTTTCAAGCTTTAAAACCTACCTTGAGATGCTCCTTGGTTTAATGTTGGTTTGGACAATCTCCTTGGAGAACTAAATGAAGCCGAACACACCTTGTTATGCTAGGAAGAGTTTTGCTTCAAGACTTGCCAAGAAATGCTAGGAATTTACCTTAAAGATGAAGATAGAAGTTAAAACACCATTAATGGACTTAAGAGCTTCAAAGGAAGAAGATGAAGCAAGAGAGAGAGGAGGGAGCTTACAAAACCGTGGATGAGAGGGCAAGGAAGAAAGTGAGACCTAGCTCACGTAAATGCAAGGAAGGAGTGACTTGGAATTGATTTTTGTTTTCTTAATTCTTAATGTCAAATGACTATACTTTTCCTTAGTTTATTCAATGAGTTATTGGCTCAATAATGCCCTCCTTTCCAGCATTGAAATCGGCCATAATGGAGAACATGGCAAGGTGGAGCAAAAATAATGCAAACTAAAAGACAAGGTGAGAAAAGGTAAGGATATCTTTGATTTTTCAATGTTGTAACTTGTCTTCTTCCTCTCTTGTATATGGACGATTTTAGGGACTGAATGGAGCATGTTGATCGGCATTAATGAGCTAAGACCAAGCATGTTAGGTCATTGAATTATAAGAATCAAAGAAAAGGAATCTAGATCTACTTTTTGCCTTTTTACATTTGTTTTTCCTAGCTCACATGGCCTTATTCTTCTGCATAATTTCGACAGCTATATGATCAAATGAGACCTACATACTTAGACATTAAGTAATATAACACATGGATGATGAGTCATCATGTTTAAGCCTTTTATAAATTTTTAAAGTAATTTTTATACTAGTTTTGCCCTTAAAATCGGCCCCTATAGAGAGCCTTGTTGACTAGTCACACCAACTTATTTAGAAGGTCATTTTAACCCTTTTTAAGATTACCAATTCGTGGCATGTCAAAAACTACAAGGTAATTGCGTAAAACGCATTTTCGTGACACCCAAAGGTGTGTTTTTGTGCTCTAAGGAAATTTTGGGAAACCAATTGTTATTATGAGTTCCAAGTGTTTGTAAACACTTATTATAGTAATAAACATATACTAAGATGTTACATTGAGTTATATGGGGTTATATCAACCCGTGACATAATTTACGGCCAGGGACACTCCCGGGCCAAAAGGAGCGCTAAGAAATCCCTTTGGTTTTTGCTGAATTTTGAGAAACCATTCGTGGGTTCTCTTTAGAATGATAAATAATGATGTTAGGAACTCTAGGAATTAATTTATAGGAGTTTGTGCCACCTCGGCACTCCTCCGGACTTTTCGTGCTTAAGGAGCGGGTGTGAGCACTCCCGAGCATTTTGCGTATTTGACTGAATATAGCTTAGGGAATATATTTGTATATTCATATAATAATTGTATGACCATTTAGTTTGAATATTAGAGGGTCATACAAGGTCATGTTTGACCATATGCTTCTAAGGCGTTTTAGCGTTTATGGTGAAACGACTGTTTTTACGTAACGTTTTCATGCATGGGTTTGCATGCGTACGTGAAATGATTTATATTTGGATTATATTCCAATAAATAATGATTAAATAATATTATTTAGATTTGGGGTATTTCACGGAGTTAGTATACTACAAGTATAAGTCCTGTAGTGACAGTACTGTAAAACTCAGTGAACAGTTGTATTAATACTACCCGGTATTGCATGTATATATAACAGCGTGCGGGAAGGAATTACTGAACGTGAATTTGTCAAGCTAGCAGTTACTCGGTGAACGGTATGTTAATTGTGTGGTCTCGATCTCCTAAGGATTTTCCTGAGGTCCAGACGTTGTGTGATTAAACTGTTAAGAGCGATATCTGTGACTTATGTAAATTATCTTGTATACTGTATTGCTCGACACCACTGCGTTTTATTTTACGCGAACGTCTTATGACTGGAAGCTTATACATCTAAACTGGAACAAGACTAAATGACCTTTAGGTGTTATTGAACCTAACTTATGGTCAACTGTTATAGTCTTAACTCAAGGATTGGATATTGTATCACTGACTAAAGGGCTAACTTATAAAGAGAGGAATCCAAACTGTTTCGACATTCTGGTTGCGCATCGTGATCACTACGAGAGACTTCAATGGGGAGTCACTGAAGGGAATCCATTGTCCACATTCGACGATGGCGGAGGGCACTACCGTTGGTGCACAGGTTCGACCAGATCGGTCAAAATATTTATCTAGGGCCATAAGGTCAGCTGGTAACGGTTCCATTGGAACCCAAGGGACTATTGTCCATTATTAAGATATTAAAGGTTGTCTTAACATGACGCCGGATGAAATACCCCAAACCTTGGTATGTTGGTTAAACATTAAAACATGATTTATTAAGACTAAAAAGAGTCTTAGAAACATTAGTAAACAAATTTAAACAAAAGGAAACACAAAATGTGCTTTAAAGTCAATAAGAGCCAAAATGTGCTCTAAGCTTGGGATAAACTTGAGTAAGACCTAATGAGCTTACCAAGACCTCATTTATATACTAATGAACATATTAAACCAATTACCAAAGAAAACCAAGCTTGAAAACGAGTTAAAACACAAAATGTGCTTTAAGAAGTCTTAAAGCACATTTTTGAAAAATTGTCTTGTAAATGGGTTTTGAATGGCTAAATGTCCATCATTACTCTTAAATATATATGTGTACTATATAGTATCACATTTGGGTGGCTATATTAATGGGAAATCAAAAATTTCACTTCTAAGTGCCTTGTATAGGTGAATAGTGATTTTTACAAGTTATTTTGTAACATATGTGGTATAAGTGATTAAATTGACAAAAGAAGACTATATTACCCTCATATTAATAAGGGGGCCGGTTTTTTATATGTGTGGTGACTCACCACTCTTAGTTAAGGTAATAAGTAATTAAAACAAACTAAGTAAAACTACTTTTTACTTTATACTACAAATATCTTCTTAAAAGTAATTCCTATCTTCATTCTCTCATTTCTTTCCTTCACTCACACGGTTTCCCACCTTCTTCTTCCTTCTTCCTTGTTCTCTCTCGGTAATACTACTACCACCATGGAAGTTCCAACTTTGACCACTTGCTAAACCTAGCTCACTTGTCCAAATCAAAAACAAAGACCACCAATCTCTTCCTCTCATCAAGCTCTTCATTCCTATCTTCTCAAAACTCCAAGAGCTCCATTTCGGTGCCAAGGTGTTCCACCATTGAAGGAGCTTGAGCTTGTATTTTGACATATTGTTGATCTCCTTTGCTTCTAGGTAAGGAATCTCAAAGAAAAATCATGTTTCCTCCATGTTTTTACCTTGACCGAAAATACACATTGATATAGCTCTTTGTGTGACTTTGTTCTAGCTTCATTTCAACTCTTCATGGACTAGGTGGAGTCCTCTCTTGTTAATATTCAAACTCCTTCAAAGATCAAGGTAAAACAACTACATTAATGTTTTTGAAACAATGTCAAATTAGGGTTTACAATGAGATGAAGCTCAAAGCTTGAATACTCATTTGGTGTTTGTATATTGTCTAGAACTTGACAAGGAATCAAATTATCATACGGTTTTGTAAGGAATCAAGGAGGAAGTATTTTGGGAAAAGAGGTAAATCTACTAACTTAAATGTTGTTTAATGCCTTAGGAGAAATGAGCTTATAAATGCTTATTAAAACTACCTAAAGAGCAAATGGTGAATGACTTAGTAAAGTGTTCTCAAGAGACTAGTAAAGGGCATAGTGTGTTGAGTGTATTTGCAGGTTAAAGGCATATATTGTGGAAATTCAGTGTTTATGATTTAAGCACTTTAAGGGCCTAAGAGCCATGCATTTTAAGGGCCTAAGTGCCATGCAATCTAAATTGTGCACTATATTGTAATGTGGTGTAAATTTGGTGAAATTGTGTATGAGAGTGTTCTTGGTGATTTTAGATGTTCTTGTGTGTTTAAAGGAGAAGGCAAAGTGGTTAGGCTTAGTAATGTTCTAGGGGAACCCATGTCAAAATTTGGTAGGAAGTAAGAAGTTCTAAGTGTTTACATAAGGTTTGGTGAGTTAGAAAGTGTAGGAGATGAATAAGAAGTTCATGATGTTCTAAGGAATTTTGTGTACTAGGAAGTACTCTAGGGTGTAATAAGGACTTAGCATGATCTTGAGATTTAGTAGGTACCAAAGTCACTTTGGGACTTAGGTAAATACCTAGGCAAACTTTGGTAAAATAAGGAGAAGTGTACCTAGGAAAAGAGTTTCAAGAAGGAGATAAGGAATTAGTTGTGAGAGATGATGCTTGGGAGATGATGTTAAGTTAAGGAGAAAGCATTTTGGGATAGTAGTTATCATGGGTATGAAACACCACTTGGAAAACTAGGAGAAAATGTTGTAAGTGTTAGGAATTTTGTGAAGGAATAAGAAGGCTTAAGGAATTAGAAAATGAGTTTTATAGTGTTTAAGGGTGTCTTAAGTTGTGTTTAAAGTGCCCAAATGAGGTTAGGGAGTACTAGGTTATATGGGGTGAAGTTTGGAGTTGAATGTAAAAAGGAAAACATAGATTTGGGGCCGACCGGACTTGCAAGCTCGGTCGGGACCTGTTTACCCTGCGAGAATTAGCTTCTGGAATGGACCGGACATAGGACCGGACTTACAAGTCCGGTCGGAGTAGAAAATTTTGTACGGATTGAGTTACTGGAATCGACCGGACATGGGACCGGACTTGACAAGTCCGGTCGGGCTGAATTTCCGAAGGGGAGAAACTCTCTGGAATCGACCGGACATGGACAAGTCCGGTCGGCAAGTCCGGTCGGACCTAAACTTGTAAAAAAAAAAAACAGAAAAGAATGTGACTTATGTAGTTAACCCTAGGGTGTATAATGAAGGTAACCTAGGGTGAGGTAGACATTAAAACATGTCATACAATCATGTTGAATACTTAGTAAGTGTGAAGTTAAATAATAATTAACCGACATTACTAATGTGTATAGGATTCTCTCAAGGTGGGAACGAAACAAGGCAAGGACCAAGGTATGGTTTTCTTGCAGTCTGTTGCCTAACGGTTTACACCGGCTTGGGTGTTTGTTTTCTGGGTGTTTACGACCTTATAAGATTAAGGCATGAAAAGAGTTTACAGTTGTTATATTATGTGTTGTTATTATGACTCCTTTCCCTTGGTGTGTCTAACAAGACCTAAATGTTGCTTGTATGTGACTTAACAAATGTTGTGTGTTCATTAACAAGTGCTAACCGGGGGAGTGAGGAGTCCGGTTGTTCCGGCCACGCGTGTGATGGATGGGGGTCGATATCATATCCGGTTCGACTCTCTTGGTGTATGTATAGGTGGTATTCCAATTTGGTTTCTACCTTCCCTTAGCTTATCCAAAGCTAGTTACTGACTCACGTCGGGCCATAGGGGCATACGTATGTTATTTCGGAGTGCTCGGGATTACTATATCCGACACACCTTTGGTATAAGTTAACCGTTCTATATAACCGGACGGTAACGAGGATGGTAACGAGCTTAACATGGGGTTGGTAAAAACCCCTAGGCTCTCATGGTATACTAACTATGGTGGAAGGTTCCTTGTGAGGACCAAGTTTATGGTGTTATGTATTGATGTTGTGATGCTATGCAATTTCCCTTGCTATGCTATGGTATATATGTATATATATGTTGGTTGTTCTAAAATGAATGCCATGTTATTATGACAATTGGTTGCGCGTATCCCGTTAGTCGATGGGCTGCGCGTTAGCCATACCAGCAAAGGTGCTGACCCCCTCGGGGGCCCCATATTTTTATTGCAGGATGAGGATCGAAGAGGCAGAGTGGCTCTAGGTCCTAGGTGTGATATACTTTTGGATAAGTAGGTTGTTGAGCCCGGGATGCGCCTGTGCTCCCGAGGCGTACATTTGATACCTTGTTATACGTTATGGATGATTATGGTTTGGAGATGTTTGTAAATTAAATACTCGGTTGTGGTTATGTTTATATATGGATGTTAGTTACTATGCTCGGGAGTCTGATCATCAGACCGATACACTTGTATTTATTCTGCCTAGTTAACCACGTGGGTGGTTAACGGCGTTGTAACACCAAAGCGATAGTTATTATTTGGTTGGTTATTTCCGCTGCGACTTCGGTAGATGATAGGAGCGTTGTAGGGGTGTTACAAAAAGTGGTATCAGAGCGAAGTATCGCTCTGATGACTAGAATACCGAGCTTAGGAATATACCGAGTTAGGAAACCTAACTACAGTTACCTAAGTGAGCGGACTTGGAAGGTTAACCACTAACTAAGTGTGGAATTACCTGGTTGTCGGGAAGATGCTATAACCATTGGACCGATAAGTGTGCAAGCATAATGCTAATGAATATTCATATGAATTCAGATGTCAGGTAGACCGCGAGGTCGAGGCCGCGGACGCGGTACTGGAGATATGGGTGACCAGGGCGATGATACTACGGCCCAGACTATGGCTGAGGCAGTTGCAGCCGCCGTAGCCCAGATGGTACCCCAGTTGGTTGCTGCTATACAGCAAGGGCAACAGCCCGGAGTTCAGCCACCGCCACCACCGCCACGAGAGACCAATTGGGTCAAGGCGTTGGCTGATCTGAGACCGCCATCATTTCATGGGGAGACCGATCCCCGTAAGCTAGAGGCGTACATCTCCGAGTTGGAGACCGCCTACGAGACTTTGGCCGTACCTGCTGAGGCTAAGGTCCGACTTGCCGCCTACTACTTGAAGGGGTCGGCACAGAGTTGGTGGAAACTGGTGAGGGAGGACAGGATGACTGATCCTGAGTTTGGATGGAGGGAGTACACGGCTCTGCTGCGAGCCAAGTATTACCCGGTGCATGTGCAGGAGGCCAAGCGCCTCGAGTTGGATAGTCTGAAGCAGGGGGATAAGATGTCGGTTGATGACTACTAACCGCATTCACCGGCCTTATCCACTTGTTACCGGACTTGGGGTACTCGAACCGGGTGTTGGTGAACCGGTTCTACAATGGACTGAGCCACCGTCTCCGCTATGGGATGGGGCCAGCTGAGTATACCACCTTGCAGGTAATTAGAGTACCTTGTTGTGAATCAATTTATACCATGAGTGAATGTTAATGTGAGTTGGTAAGTTGTTTTGCGGGGCGTGACTGACATCCTAAAATACAGGAGTGCTATCATGCCGCTGCAAAGGTTGAAATTACCGTCCGTCTGAGGGACGAGGAAAATGCGCACAAGCGCAAGGCCACCAACGAGGGCCAGAATCAGCAAGGGTATGGGGGAAGAAGAGAAGAAACCCTACCCTCAGCCCCAGAAGGGCCAGTACCAGGGTGACAAGGGCCAAGCCCAGACCACCACATCTGATGAGCCACTGAAGCTCACATATGCGTATGCGGCGAAGCCTCTACGCTCCTACCCGCCTAAGGGTAATTACTTAACCATGTGTATCTAGATGAGGTGTATGTTGTTGAGATGGGAAGTGAGTATTGATTGTGTGTTGTTATAGCAGCTAGCGCGGGTTCTGGACCGGAGCGCCACTTTTACTGTAAGTGGTGCAATGGAGACCACCCCGGCAAAGACTGCAAGGGGAATGATGTGAGGTGCCGCCACTGCCAGAAGATGGGGCACCGTGAGTTTGAGTGTTGGACGAACCCCAACGGCAGAAACTACAAGCCAAAGGGGCAGTGGAAGGGTAATACTACCACGACCACTGAAGGCCCGAAGGCGATTACTCAGCAGACTTCTGACAAGAAGTACACTGAATCCCAGAAGGGGAAGGCTACGGGGTCCGGCAAGGCCACCCTGAATGTGGTGGACCGGTCTGAGGCACCAGGATCCTCTTCGAGACCAGGTACCGCCTAAACCGATAAATGAAAAAGTGATTGCTTACCGCATTTCATGCATGAGTGTTAGCAAGTCTAAGGGTATAAACATATAAGTAAAGAGTTAGAACATAATGTGGAAAACACCTAAATTAGGCAATTTGAAACTTAGGAACCTTCAATATCTGCTATCCAATCCCACCCGCACCAAACCCTGAAGAAACCACCATCAACATCACCGACTTTCCATTGGAGCAATGTCAGGTTATCCAGCCAGGTATGATACTCTTAAATGGATACCTGACACCGGAAGCACAAGTCCACATCATCAGACGATGCGACGAACTCGGAGCAAAACCAGGAGGGTTCTACACACCCGAATACCCGAACGGAGCAAGGATGCAATTGAAGATGATGTGCATGGGTAAGGACTGGAACCCTTACACCAAGTCATATCAAGAAGTACGAGCTGAAGATGGAGCAACAGTAGCAAGCATACCAGAGGAGTTCCACGCGGTCGTTAACCACGCCGTGGGAATTGCTCAACAAGTTGAAGCGGATTCAATTCCAAGTGTAAAAGCAGATTTATGCATTGTAAACTTCTACCAGAAAGGTGGACGGTTAGGTATACACCAAGACAAGGACGAGTCACCCGAGTCTCTAAGTAAGGGAGTACCCGTGGTGTCTTGGTCCATTGGTGATACCGCTGTGTTTGTATATGGCGAGCAGAAGCGTGCTGAACTCGCAAAGAAGCTACTTCTGAAATCGGGGGATGTATTAATCATGGGTGGGCAATCAAGGATGCTATACCATGGCATCAGAAAGATCAAACTGAATACCGCACCGTCGGCAGTGATCAATGCCACACACATGAAACCTGGACGTTTAAATTTGACTTTCAGGCAGTTTTGAGCCTTGTGTAATCATGTAATGTATTAAGCCAGTGGTTTGACAAAGGAGCTATATCTAGCAATGTCTACAATGTAACCAATTTATGGTGTAAAGACTGTGTTAATGAATAAAGGAATGTTGTTTTGGAGTGTGTCAACGTGTTGTTACCCAATACTTATTAAGTTTGCCAATGAATTAGGCTGTGCACTCGGAACGGGAGGTATACTGAGTGTCTGCAATAAGGCAGAAGCCGGCAAGAGCGGCACAATCCTCACCGGTACCTTTCCAGTGAATGGCGTGGATGCATCGATTTTGTTCGACTCTGGAGCCTCACACACATTCATTTCGCTATCATTTGCGAAGAGGCTGGGGTTAGATGGTGAAGAGATGCCAGACTTCGTGGTCACTCTCCCGTCGAAAGAGCAGATCAGATGTACCCGCTACTACCGAGATGCTATTGTTCGAATCATGGATGAGGAGTTTCCGATCGACTTGATAGAGTTCGACGGACTAGGTTTTGATGTGATCGTCGGGATGAACTGGTTGGAGCGGTACAAGGGTAGAATCCTATGTGCCGAGCATCGACTGCTTCTTAGGAGTCCATCTGGGGTTACTATATCTTACCGCCAGAGGCCCAGGGAGCCTTCGACACAGATCATCACCGCCATGGCCATGTATCATGAGTTGCGACGGGGAAATGATGTATACCTCTGCTATGTCCAGGACATAGAGAGAGACCCTGAGTTTAGCCCAGATGTGCCGGTAGTGTCGGAGTTTCCTGACGTATTTCCTAAGGAACTGCCGGGCATGCCGCCAGCACGAGAGGTTGAGTTTGAGATTGATCTAGTTCCGGGCACCGGGCCCATTGCGAAAGCACCTTACCGTATGGCTCCAGCAGAGATGACAGAGCTCAAGGAGCAGCTGCGAGACCTACTCGACAAGGGCTTCATCCGCCCTAGTGTGTCACCATGGGGAGCGCCGGTCCTCTTCGTGAAGAAGAAGGACGGTAGCCTCCGCCTATGTATTGATTATCGGGAGCTGAATGCTGTTACGGTGAAGAACCGTTACCCCTTACCACGCATCGACGATCTATTTGATCAGCTTAGGGGAGCATCAGTATTCTCCAAGATAGACCTACGTTCCGGATATCACCAGATTGCCATCCGTGACAGTGATATCGAAAAGACAGCTTTCAGAACTAGGTATGGGCACTATGAGTTCACCGTTATGCCGTTTGGCTTATCAAATGCACCAGCAAAGTTCATGGACTTAATGAACCGTTTGTTCCAAGATCAGTTGGACAAATCAGTGGTAGTCTTCATCGATGACATACTTGTGTATTCGAAATCGAGAGGTGAGCATGAAAGTCACCTGAAAGATGTGTTGCAAACATTGAGAAAGAATCAGCTGTATGCTAAATTTTCTAAGTGTGAATTTTGGTTGAACCAAGTATCATTCCTTGGACATGTGATCTCTGAGGCCGGGATCGCTGTAGATCCGGCAAAGATAGATGCAGTGCGCACCTGGCCTAGGCCAAAGACAGTTACCGACATCAGGAGCTTCCTCGGTCTGGCAGGTTACTATAGGAGATTTGTGAAGGACTTCTCCAGCGTCTCGAAGCCGATGACTTCCTTGATGAAAAAGGATGCACCATTCGAGTGGACAGTCGACTGTGAGAGAGCTTTCACGAGTCTCAAGGATGCTCTGACATCTGCACCGGTTCTGACACTACCAGACGGTCCAGATGGTTTTGAGGTCTATTGCGACGCATCAGGCAGGGGTATGGGTTGTGTGTTGATGCAACACGGGAAGGTCGTGGCTTACGCCTCCCGACAGCTGAAGAAGCATGAGGAAAACTACCCTACCCACGACTTAGAGTTGGGGGCCATTGTCTTCGCACTGAAGATATGGCGACATCACTTGTATGGGGTAAGTGTGACGATTTATTCTGACCACAAGAGTTTAAAGTACTTGTTCACTCAGAAAGAGTTGAACATGAGGCAAAGAAGGTGGGTTGAATTCTTGAATGATTATGACATCGATTTACAGTATAAGGAGGGTAAGGCAAATGTGGTAGCTGACGCATTGAGTCGCCGAGCACACTCTCTCCATTCGCTAGTCTCTCATACTGGCTTGGTTGAAGAGGTGCGGAGTGCTCAGATGACGGATCAGTACATGATGGAGATCAGACAGAAGCTTATTGATGGCACATTCGAGGGTCAGAAGTATGACTTCAGACTCCACGATGATGACCTGATTAGGCTTAATGGCAGATTGTGTATACCCAGGAGTAGCGCTGAGCTGAAGGAGCGCATATTGAGTGAATCCCATTGTTCTACTACTTCGATTCACCCCGGAGCTTCAAAGATGTATAAAGGTATGAAAAGATATTTCTGGTGGGCTGGAATGAAAAAGGATGTAAACGACTATGTATTGAGGTGTCTCACTTGTCAGAAGGTCAAGTTTGAGCACCGACGGCCTGGTGGTATGGTGCAGCCAATGCCAGTGCCGGAGTGGAAGTTCCATGATATATCTATGGACTTCGTGGTAGGGCTTCCGCCTACAAGGGGAGGTCTAAATATGATTTGGGTGGTAGTTGACCGACTGACCAAGGTGTCTCGATTCATTCCGATGAAGGACACCTGGAAAGTGGCAAAATTGGCAGAATTATTCGATAAAGAGATCGTTAGACATCATGGTGTACCAAAGACGATAGTATCTGACAGAGATACCAGATTCTTGTCCAGATATTGGAAGTCTACACGAGAGGCACTTGGTACTGAACTGAAATTGAGCACGGCGTTTCACCCACAGACCGATGGTCAGAGTGAGCGCACTATACAAACACTTGAGGATATGCTACGTGCATGTGCACTTGACTTTCAGACCAGCTGGATTGATAAGTTACATCTGATCGAGTTTAGTTACAACAACAGTTATCATGCATCGATCAAGATGTCTCCCTTCCAGGCATTGTACGGTAGACCATGCCGCACACCATTATGCTGGGATGAATCGAGTGAGACGGTCATTATAGGACCAGAGTATCTTGAGCAAGTTCAGGCAGAAGTTCGCCAGATCAGGGCTAATATGAAAGCAGCTCAGGATAGACAGAAGTCGTACGCAGATGTGCGCCGACGTGACCTGGAGTTCGCCGTGGGCGATCAGGTATTTTTAAGAGTATCCCCCATGAAGGGAGTATTCCGTTTTGGTCAGAAGGGCAAGTTGAGCCCGAAATATGTAGGTCCTTATGTTGTGACGGAGCGGATCGGCCCGGTAGCTTATAGACTTGATCTACCCGCCGAGCTGGGCAAGGTACATGATGTATTTCATGTGTCCCAGCTGAAGAAATATATGTCTCATCCGTCTCATGTGCTTCAGCCGGAAAGGCTAACCTTAGAGCCGACCATGCGATCAGTGGAGACTCCGGTACGGATTCTGGATACTAAGACTCGAGACACTCGCCATAAGTCCGTGAGACTGGTGAAGGTCCTCTGGTCTAACCAGGACGTTGAGGAGGCCACTTGGGAGCTGGAAGAAAAGATGAAGGCGAAGCACCCGTCATTGTTTGCTTCTTAGTGTTTATATGTATAGGGTACGGGGCGTACCCCTTTTAAGGGGGTAGAGCCATTTCGGTTATGGTTGTGTACGACATGTATATGTATACATTGTCTATGATTGTTACAGACCTTTGTGTCTGAATGGTATTATATGGTTTGGACCTCGAGTCCGTTGTGGTATTGTGTGGATTGGACCTTGAGTCCGTTGTGGTGTAAGAATGATGGTAAGGTTGGTAATGATGGTTGGAAGTATTGTTTTTATAAATGTTCCCCGTGTTCTAATAGTAAGATATGTGGGAAGTATGAACTTTGGGGACAAAGTTCTTTTAAGGGGGGTAGATTGAAATACCCCAAACCTTGGTATGTTGGTTAAACATTAAAACATGATTTATTAAGACTAAAAAGAGTCTTAGAAACATTAGTAAACAAATTTAAACAAAAGGAAACACAAAATGTGCTTTAAAGTCAATAAGAGCCAAAATGTGCTCTAAGCTTGGGATAAACTTGAGTAAGACCTAATGAGCTTACCAAGACCTCATTTATATACTAATGAACATATTAAACCAATTACCAAAGAAAACCAAGCTTGAAAACGAGTTAAAACACAAAATGTGCTTTAAGAAGTCTTAAAGCACATTTTTGAAAAATTGTCTTGTAAATGGGTTTTGAATGGCTAAATGTCCATCATTACTCTTAAATATATATGTGTACTATATAGTATCACATTTGGGTGGCTATATTAATGGGAAATCAAAAATTTCACTTCTAAGTGCCTTGTATAGGTGAATAGTGATTTTTACAAGTTATTTTGTAACATATGTGGTATAAGTGATTAAATTGACAAAAGAAGACTATATTACCCTCATATTAATAAGGGGGCCGGTTTTTTTTTATATGTGTGGTGACTCACCACTCTTTAGTTAAGGTAATAAGTAATTAAAACAAACTAAGTAAAACTACTTTTTACTTTATACTACAAATATCTTCTTAAAAGTAATTCCTATCTTCATTCTCTCATTTCTTTCCTTCACTCACACGGTTTCCCACCCTTCTTCTTCCTTCTTCCTTGTTCTCTCTCGGTAATACTACTACCACCATGGAAGTTCCAACTTTGACCACTTGCTAAACCTAGCTCACTTGTCCAAATCAAAAACAAAGACCACCAATCTCTTCCTCTCATCAAGCTCTTCATTCCTATCTTCTCAAAACTCCAAGAGCTCCATTTCGGTGCCAAGGTGTTCCACCATTGAAGGAGCTTGAGCTTGTATTTTGACATATTGTTGATCTCCTTTGCTTCTAGGTAAGGAATCTCAAAGAAAAATCATGTTTCCTCCATGTTTTTACCTTGACCGAAAATACACATTGATATAGCTCTTTGTGTGACTTTGTTCTAGCTTCATTTCAACTCTTCATGGACTAGGTGGAGTCCTCTCTTGTTATATATTCAAACTTCCTTCAAAGATCAAGGTAAAACAACTACATTAATGTTTTTGAAACAATGTCAAATTAGGGTTTACAATGAGATGAAGCTCAAAGCTTGAATACTCATTTTGGTGTTTGTATATTGTCTAGAACTTGACAAGGAATCAAATTATCATACGGTTTTGTAAGGAATCAAGGAGGAAGTATTTTGGGAAAAGAGGTAAATCTACTAACTTAAATGTTGTTTAATGCCTTAGGAGAAATGAGCTTATAAATGCTTATTAAAACTACCTAAAGAGCAAATGGTGAATGACTTAGTAAAGTGTTCTCAAGAGACTAGTAAAGGGCATATGTGTGTTGAGTGTATTTGCAGGTTAAAGGCATATATATTGTGGAAATTCAGTGTTTATGATTTAAGCACTTTAAGGGCCTAAGAGCCATGCATTTTAAGGGCCTAAGTGCCATGCAATTTAAATTGTGCGCTATATTGTAATGTGGTGTAAATTTGGTGAAATTGTGTATGAGAGTGTTCTTGGTGATTTTAGATGTTCTTGTGTGTTTAAAGGAGAAGGCAAAGTGGTTAGGCTTAGTAATGTTCTAGGGGAACCCATGTCAAAATTTTGGTAGGAAGTAAGAAGTTCTAAGTGTTTACATAAGGTTTGGTGAGTTAGAAAGTGTAGGAGATGAATAAGAAGTTCATGATGTTCCTAAGGAATTTTGTTGTACTAGGAAGTACTCTAGGGTGTAATAAGGACTTAGTCATGATCTTGAGATTTAGTAGGTACCAAAGTCACTTTGGGACTTAGGTAAATACCTAGGCAAACTTTGGTAAAATAAGGAGAAGTGTACCCTAGGAAAAGAGTTTCAAGAAGGAGATAAGGAATTAGTTGTGAGAGATGATGCTTGGGAGATGATGTTAAGTTAAGGAGAAAGCATTTTGGGATAGTAGTTATCATGGGTATGAAACACCACTTGGAAAACTAGGAGAAAATGTTGTAAGTGTTAGGAATTTTGTGAAGGAATAAGTGAAGGCTTAAGGAATTAGAAAATGAGTTTTATTAGTGTTTAAGGGTGTCTTAAGTTGTGTTTAAAGTGCCCAAATGAGGTTAGGGAGTACTAGGTTATATGGGGTGAAGTTTGGAGTTGAATGTAAAAAGGAAAACATAGATTTGGGGCCGACCGGACTTGCAAGCTCGGTCGGGACCTGTTTACCCTGCGAGAATTAGTTTCTGGAATGGACCGGACATAGGACCGGACTTACAAGTCCGGTCGGAGTAGAAAATTTTGTACGGATTGAGTTACTGGAATCGACCGGACATGGGACCGGACTTGACAAGTCCGGTCGGGCTGAATTTCCGAAGGGGAGAAACTCTCTGGAATCGACCGGACATGGACAAGTCCGGTCGGCAAGTCCGGTCGGGCCTAAACATGTAAAAAAAACAGAAAAGAATGTGACTTATGTAGTTAACCCTAGGGTGTATAATGAAGGTAACCTAGGGTGAGGTAGACATTAAAACATGTCATACAATCATGTTGAATACTTAGTAAGTGTGAAGTTAAATACATAATTAACCGACATTACTAATGTGTATAGGATTCTCTCAAGGTGGGAACGAAACAAGGCAAGGACCAAGGTATGGTTTTCTTGCAGTCTGTTGCCTAACGGTTTACACCGGCTTGGGTGTTATTTGTTTTCTGGGTGTTTACGACCTTATAAGATTAAGGCATGAAAAGAGTTTACAGCTGTTATATATTATGGTGTTGTGTTATTATGACTCCTTTCCCTTGGTGTGTCTAACAAGACCTAAATGTTGCTTGTATGTGACTTAACAAATGTTGTGTGTTCATTAACAAGTGCTAACCGGGGGAGTGAGGAGTCCGGTTGTTCCGGCCACGCGTGTGATGGATGGGGGTCGATATCATATCCGGTTCGACTCTCTTGGTGTATGTATAGGTGGTATTCCAATTTGGTTTCTACCTTCCCTTAGCTTATCCAAAGCTAGTTACTGACTCACGTCGGGCCACAGGGGCGTACGTATGTTATTTCGGAGTGCTCGGGATTACTATATCCGACACACCTTTGGTATAAGTTAACCGTTCTATATAACCGGACGGTAACGAGGATGGTAACGAGCTTAACATGGGGTTGGTAAAAAAAACCCCTAGGCTCTCATGGTATACTAACTATGGCGGAAGGTTCCTTGTGAGGACCAAGTTTATGGTGTTATGTATTGATGTTGTGATGCTATGCAATTTCCCTTGCTATGCTATGGTATATATGTATATATATGTTGGTTGTTCTAAAATGAATGCCATGTTATTATGACAATTGGTTGCGCGTATCCCGTTAGTCGATGGGCTGCGCGTTAGCCATACCAGCAAAGGTGCTGACCCCCTCGGGGGCCCCATATTTTTATTGCAGGATGAGGATCGAAGAGGCAGAGTGGCTCTAGGTCCTAGGTGGTAGATATACTTTTGGATAAGTAGGTTGTTGAGCCCGGGATGCGCCTGTGCTCCCGAGGCGTACATGTTGATACCTTGTTATACGGTTATGGATGATTATGGTTTGGAGATGATTTGTAAATTAAATACTCGGTATTGTCGGTTATGTTTATATATGGATGTTAGTTACTATGCTCGGGAGTCTGATCATCAGACCGATACACTTGTATTTATTCTGCCTAGTTAACCACGTGGGTGGTTAACGGCATTGTAACACCAAAGCGATAGTTATTATTTGGTTGGTTATTTCCGCTGCGACTTCGGTAGATGATAGGAGCGTTGTAGGGGTGTTACACCGGAGGTGGAATTTAATTGGAAAAGTTCAAGTGGTTGGTTTAAAGGATAAGGGCCAGGTGGCCAACTAACAAGTACAGTTAATTAATACGCGTATCTTGTTTGGTTATTGCTATGGTTTATTGGTATGTGACTATCTGGTTGTTGTTTACTATTGTGCACTGATGTTGCAGGTGAACTGTTATGTGTTTGTTTAACATCTACAGTTATTACTATTATTACTGTAAAATGGATTATCTTGTAATGAATCTAATATCAAGATGGCTAAACGACTTAAGGAATCTAGATGACTTAGGACTACATTTAGCATACCAACATTTCGATTGCTGAGCCCTTCAATGGGCAAAACATTTCAGGTTACTGAAGAAAACACAAGCCGGAGTGCGGGGAAACAGGGTAGCTGATGTGTTCCTAATAAACACTCTTAGTTTTATTATGTATTGTATTATGGAGTTTGTTGTAATTCATTTAGTTGCTCAGTTTGGTTTTGGGTTGTAATATTAAGAGTGCTCAGTATCTTGTTCATCATAGCGGTGAGAAGTTGAAGTTGTTGGAAGGAGTAAGGATGTCTTGTTACTCACAAGGGTGAGTAACGGCGTGTAACACCAAGAATAGATAGTTTTATTTTCCGCTGCGAATTATTATTTATTATGCTACGACTTGCGACGTATTTACAGGTTTAGGATTAGGGGTGTTACAACGGGAGAATGTAGTATTCTCCCACCACAAGATATTAGCCCAACGGGAGAAACGTAGCCTTCCTCCCAACCTCAAGAATGTTCCGGTACTAACCCGGTGAGTGGACAAAGTCTACACCCAAAACCACCGTCATGACGTATACTGTATTGAGGATGACCTGCGACAGGTACAACCTCCATAATTGCATGCATGGCCAAAAACATCTGGGCTCCTCACTTCTCGTAGTATTGAATATGTTAGACGTCACAGAAGAACATTAAACAAGCACACTGTTGTGTATTGTCAGTTGTCACGCTTAAGGACAACGACGTTGTTTATAAAGGATGTTAGTGAGAAACTTGAGTACAATTTCTCGGTATAATAACACGTAGGTATTTAATCCATTGGTAATGTAGAGTTGCATGCATGGCACATGCACATTATAGTTAGTATCGTTCACGCACTTAAAATAACTTAGCAGTGCACAAAATAATCACAACGATACACAAACGCAAGTGCAACATATTACATGCAATTATCTAGGTCGTTAATTCACACAACAAATAGCACACAAGCCGGTGTAATCCGTTAACAAACAGGTTGCAAGAATCCATACCGTTCACCGAAGATTGTACTCGATTAATTCCCGGTCAACGTCTAGCCAATCAAAGTCCTAGAATAGGATTAACTGAGAATGTTAATTTATGTTACTCTCGTATAATACTTTTATTGTATCATTAAATGTCCTCGTATCTGTTATTTCATGTGAGGTTTATTTTTTAACGCTTAGATAATTTCTTTTAACCTCTTAACCTTATTTATGTTTAAGGTTTACCTATATAATTTAAACCATCGTAGTCTTTACCTATAAGACTTATATTGTATGGCAATTCTCTTTTAATTACCTCTATGATATTATGTACCGCATTAATTATTTTCTCTTAACTTATATAATTCCCTTGAATGTATTTTTGTATGCACAAGTATTATTCACATGACATATTGTATTTGTCCAAACGACAAAACAATTTACAATTTCGTCAGTGACATTTATTGGTCATATGTTAATTAATTCTCCTCTTAACCTTATTTTTAATATACTATAAATCCAAATTTTATTTGGTATTCACACATTAAATTCCTTATATTCTTTTCCTTTTGATTTACTTGTAAATCTTAAATGTATATATTGTATACACTTGTATTACTTATGATACAAGATTTTAATTGTCTAAATGACATAACAACTTTATAAATTCTCAAATTGTATTTACATGTCACGCATGGGCGTATTATTCCCCATATCTTTTATTAATTACAAACTAACCCCAAATAATATTATTTTTTTACAAATAAATTACTTATACCTTTATAACATATATTTTTAATTTATTAAATCCTTAAATCATACTTTTCTTTTCCAAATTTTCTAAATATCCATATAGGACCTACAAATATTTTTAATCCCATAAATACACTATACTTTTCGGTTATTATATTATAACCTCCTTTCTTTCATAAACTTTACATTATACTCCAAAATACATTATATTACATAGTTTTATCTTCTTAATTAATTATTTCTCAAGGACACCACTATAAATTCGGTAATTATAATTTGAACACCTTAACTTTTATAAATCACCAATTAGCCACATTAATTTTCAGCTTTGTCATATAATTTCTTAAAATTATATTTTAACCCCAAAACACTTTATAATAGTTACATATTAACTTATATCCTACAGTTTAATTATTTAATTCTCTTAATTACCGAAGTGACACAAATAATTTCATAAATTACGATTCAACCCCAATACCATTCGGTTTTACTTATAACTTTCTATAAATTACATATTCACCCCAAAACTTTTATAAACTTATTATTTTATGTCATAAATCATTTTAACCCAAAGTTGTCGGTCAACACTTTGACCAAAGCCTAATTTCATACCTAATACATTAATATACCCAGAAAAACCTTATTAACTCAGTTATACACCAAGTTTTCCAGAAATTACAAAATAGCCCCAAAACTTTATAAATTGTTATTTTAACACTTAAGCACATGTATAATTTAACCAAAATTCATAATATTAATTCTTACACCATATTATATTATAATTATGCCAAGGACGCCAATCTTTCTCGACTATTACCATATATTCCCATAACTTTCTAAAAATTACATTTTTACCACATAACTTATTAAACTAGTCATTTAACCACTAGTAATTATTTTTAACTTACTCAAAATTCATAATATGAATTTATATGCATATATAGCTCATTAAAACTCATTTTTCACCAATAGTACTCGGCCATAATTATTTGGTGCCATATAATTTTAACACTTGATTTATAACTTATAGTAATTATACATAAATACATATGAGCCATATTTCTCATGTAAAAATTATTGTAATCTCTTAGACATATTTTTAGCTCAAAACGGAGCAAATCCTTCCTAGGTAATTCGGCCATATAATAAACTCTTCATAAATAATTTTTTTTGACATACAATTATATCGGATGGTAACAACTTTAGCTTAAGAGTTATAATTATTTTTCTTGGTAAATAACCTCACTAATTTTCAGTCTTAATTAAGTAAGAAGGTGTACATAATTTTTGTAAAAAATTTATGAGCTTAAACAAAGCTTGGAACATTAAGAATTAACTTAATAAACTTACTCTTAATCAAGGATGATTAAGTACTTGATTTCTTCTTGAATTCCCAAGCTTCCTCCAATGGAATTTGATGCTCCCATTTTCGGTTTCCATACATGAAAGGAAGGGGTTTAGGAGTTGGATCTTAACAAAGATCTTAATTAGATTTATAAGATGTTCTCAAGGGATTTACCTTAGGTATTTTACCTTATAATTTCGTACATCTTAGGATAGATGGAGATCCACTTTCCATCATGAAAATTGATGAAGAAAACATTGGTTTAGAAGGTAGATATTTCGGTTACATGTATTAGGACCTTAAGGATTTTTCAAGCATAAAAATAGCTTAGGATGATCTTGAGTACTTCTTGATTAATTGTTGACTCAAGAAAACTTCTTGGAGCATGAGAGGTGGCCAAATTCTTGTAGTAAACTTGGGAAGATTTTTGCTTCAATTCTTGATAGAATTAACTACGAAATTATCATAGAAATGGAGTTAGAACTTAAGACTCCATTAATGGAGCTTGGAGCTTGAAGGAAGAAGAAGAAAGGAAGAGATGAGGAGCTTACCAATTCGGCAATGAAATGAATGAAATGAAAGCTCATTGTCGGGAGCTATGTGAAGGAAAGAAAGGAATTTGATTGTTTATTGTGGACATATTTAGTTGGTATGTTAGGTAAGTATGTTGTTTAATATTTTGCTTCAGATTTTTGGACTCAAAAGTCTTCCTACAGCAGCTGCATTCGGCCATGGTGGAAGAGAAAAGGGGTGGCTAAAAGTAATCATGGAAGACAACATGATTAACAATGTTAGGTAAGGTTTATTCTTTGAATTTTTCAATGCCTAAAGTCTTCTTTTCCTCTTGTACTCATACGGCGGCTGGAGTTAGGATGATTAGTTTGACAAAGTTATTACAATAATATAATGCTATGTATTAGTGAATTAAGTATGTTCCAACTTTACATGTCATTTTATTCAATTATATCAACATGTTAACTTTGTCTTCTTTTCTCCTTGTAGGTGCACGGTTCCAAGGCTGGAAAGGAGATTGATTAATTTGCCTTGTCATTGTTTAATTGCAACATCTTTGTATTTTAGGTGTAGATCTACTTTTGATTAGATAATTCATTTCTTTTTCAAAAGCTAATCTCACCTTGTTTTGTGCAGAATTTTCGGTAACATGGGAGCTGTCTTGGACTTGTATTAACTTGTCATTATATTATACAACATGTGGAGAGATGAGTCATTATATTCTATGAATTTACAAAAGCAAAACCTTTATTTATTGACTCCAAAAAATCGGCCACATGAGTGACCATGTGGGATTGATTTTTAACTTGGTCTTTGTCACATTATATTACATTAAGATCATATTTTAACATGTTATAAGTCACAACATTTATTTGGTACATTTATACCAAGGTAAAAGATGAAAATTACTAAGGTAAATGCTGAATTTATAGTACTTTTCTTCATGAATTTCTGCCCTATTTGTGCTCATGTTTTAGACCTATATTTGATTGATTAAGATGATCAATCCATCCCCATTTAAGATTCCCAATTCGTGGCTCCTCAAAAACTTCAAGGTAAATGCGTAAAACGCGTTTTTACGGCACCCGAAAGTGTGTTTTTGTGCTCTAAGGATATTTTGGAAAATAAATTGTTCCAAAAAGTTCCAAGTGTTTATAAACATTGTTTATGGTCAATTATGATATATTAAGGTGTTAAATTGAGTTATATGGGGTTATATCAACTCGTGACACAATTCCCGGGTTACCGGGGCACTCCCGGACCAAAACAGGAGCGTTAAGAACTTCCCCCGAGTACTTTGTGTTTAAATGAAAAAGTGGCGTGGGGATTCTCTAATAAATGTTAAATAATGGTCAATTAACCATTAGGAGTGAAGAAAAATAGTTTATACCAACTTAGAACGCATTTCCGGGGGTTCCCAAGACTTTCGTGCTTTAAGGGGCGTGCGTGAGCACTCCCGAGCACCTTGCGTTATTAACTAAATATGGCCTGGAGATTATGTTTGTATAGCCATATAATGATGGTATGGCCATTTGTTTTGAGTTTAAAAGGTCATATGACTCATGTATAATAAGGTCGTGCTTAATCGTACGTTTTAAGGCGTTTTAAGAATGTTCTTGTCGTTAAGATGTTTAGTGCATATTTTTTACCTTTGATGAGTTCTTATGTCTTTATGATATAACTATAGGTGTAACATAAGTTGTTACATTTATTTAAATGTGTATATCAATTTATTTTAGCATTTATAAATGCTTAGCCATTCGTAAAATATTTACGTTTCTCGTTTGTATATACGTTCGTATTGATCTTTCCTTGTTGACACTCTCTCAATCGAGCTAGTTATGTAAGGAGTTTAATACAAACACTTTTGTACGAGTACGTTAATACGTTTAGTAAAATTACGCCCGTTAGCGTTTATGGTAAAACGACTATTTTTACGTGATGTTTGCATGCGTGAGTTTGCATGCGCACGCGTAATAATATTAATTTATGTAATGTTTGCATGCATAAACTACCATACATAACTAAAATGATTTATTCAAAGATCAATTCTTCATTATTTGATAGTTTAACGAGTTATTTAGATTTGGGGTATTTCAGCAGTGTAAGTTATTTTTGTTTTACAAATAAATAAAATAACTTATATTGTGTATTTGTATGAGTTCGATTGAGTGTTTCCACATCTCTAGTGCTTTCGCATACTTAGTTTGTTTGAGTCAAACTATCTCACAGACTAACACCTTGAGTTGGTTTGAGTCAACCGTCCGATTCTACAATTGGTATCGGAGCAAGGTTTGGCCGACACACTCCATTTGAAGATAACCTACGAGATGGAAGAATGCTCTTTGGTTTTTGAGGTGATCTCCAACCTCCAGGCAAGACTCCCGTTTTTTTGCGCAGAGACGAAGTTCCACATCCAGATTCACTCTATCAGGCCCAAGCCCATCATGGGATGCTATAAATGACCAAGACAAGCATTGTTGATGAAGGAGCATTAATGGTCGACCTGAAGATGACTTTATTGGGGGTGCACACCCAAAAGAAGTTCTAAATTCAGGGGGAACATGCTATCCTTCTACAAATGCATGGATTAAGGGGGAACTTGGACACAGTCGGTTTTCAAAAAGTCTTTTTGCAGGATTGACTCATTCGAGATTCACGTTGATAGTTTTGCTATCATTAGAAGCAAGAGGGAAATTATTGGAGTATGAAGGTGTTGCTGAGATAGTCCTACAATCGAACAAGTCAATCAACAAGAGAAGTGTTCGTCCCTGCTGAAAGATCAAGTGAGTCCTTCTGTCGAACAAGTCTCTTTACTGATAGATCGAGTAAGTCCATCCGTGTGGGTTCATCCATCAGTTAAGAAATTTAAGGAGTATCGTTCACTAAGTCACAATGGTCATCAACCATTAGCCTTGGACCAAAATTCATGCAAATGTGAGTAAAATTTGAAGTCTTAACTTTCTGATAGTTCGAGAGAGTCCGTCAATCAGTTGCGAAAATTAAGGAGCAATGTTTACTCCCTTTGGTCATAAATATTGGCTTCAATAAGCTCAGACAAGTGAGAAATGTGTTAAATCCCAAAATATAGCAATATGGGCATTGAGGTCCTAAAATTTCAGAACTGACAGAGTCAGTCAGGTACATCAAACGTGAGAATCATCATTGAACGTTGCTAACTCATCCAATGGTTTGGTGATTGTCTAAAAATTAAGGGCCAAGGCTTAGAAACGTTCACAAAGAAGTTAGGAGTAATTTTTAAGCAACTACAAGTAACTACATCGTTCAAAAAGCTGAAATTTCAGAAACAGACTCCCTCAACGGCTCCAAAGGCTCTGCTATATAAAGAGACAGAATTCTCAGCTGCATTTGTGCTTTTCCGCCCTAATACTTCCTATGTTAGGGAAAAGTCACCAAGAAGTAGAGTTTTTCTGTCATTTCTAGTTATGATAGTTTGTGCTATATCGATAAACTCAATCTAGGGTGTTCCTAGGCTTACTACACTTATTGAAATACCCCGAACTTAAATATGGTGAATATATTATTTTAATATGGTATTTAAGGGCCTAATAGTGCCTAAGTAATTTTGGTAAGGAAAATAAATCCAAAAGAAATGAGAAAACGCTTAGAAAGCAAAAAACGCTAAAATAAGCGTTAAATAACCATAGGAGGTACGAGACCTCGGTTAGAGTATTATAAGGATTCATAGGGCTTATTCATTCCTAATTAGTATACGAGAATGATTCCCGAAGAAAACGGATCCACATAATGTATTAAAACGCTAATAGAGCTTTAGCGTACGTTTTTCGAGAAAACTCGAAAACGTGATTGTAAGTGGTCAAACGAACCCGTAAAAATTATAGTTCATTAAATAACTATAATTAAGCATTAACGGAAGCTTAATAACCAATAAAAATAAAGAAACGAGAAAATTCCGGAAAACGGGCCCGGTTAGTGAACAGTACCGAAACCGGGTAAAATAACGAGCGTTTTCTGTAAAAGACGAGAAACGCTCCAACTAGTAGTACAATAGGGGGCCGGTTTTAACAATTAATTCAGCCCTCACACACACACACACTAGTTAACTAATAAATAAATAAAAAAGCAATAAAGTAATAAAGCAAAAAGCAACTTATACTACCTTTCCTTCTCTCTCTCCTCCCATTCCTTTCTTTCCTACGTGAGCACTCCCCCTCCTGAACCCTCTCTTCTTCCTCCTCTGGTGGCTACAGATTTTTGAGCTCTCCAACCAGCTCCCATGGCAACTCCACCTTCTACCTCATACTCAAGCCATATTAAAGCTCCAAATGAGAAAAAAAGTACATATTCTTGCTCCTCTCTTCAAGCTCTACATTTCTATCTTTTTAAAATCGGAAAATGAGCAACTTCATCTGTAACACCCCTACTACACACTTAACATTAAATGAAATCGCAGCGGAAAAATAACTAAACAATAACTAAACGATTCGGTGCTACAACGCCGTCAACCACCCACGTGGTTAACAAGGCAGAATAAATACAAGTGTATCGGTCTGATGATCAGACTCCCGAGCATTAGGTACTAACATCCACACATATATACATAACCAACATACCGAGTATTTAATACAACTATCACTGAAAACTGTACATAAACTCCACTGTCAACTGTAAACGAACAGTACCAAAATATAACGCCACGGGAGCACAGGCGCATCCCGGGCCCAACATCCAAAATAACCAAAAGTACATCTGCAGCCTAGAATCTACAGCCATTCCGCTTCCTCGATCCTCATCCTGCAGTAAAAATATGGAGCCCCCGAGGGGGTCAGCAACCCTTGGCTGGTATGGTTAACGTGCAGCCCATCGGCTACCGGGATACACGCAACTAATTGTCATGATGACATGGCATTCATTTTAAACATAACATAACATATGGCATAGCAATATTATTGCATAGCATAACATCACATACACAGTGGATACTCTTTCCACAGTAACAACTAAGAAGGTTAAACAACATAAGAAGCCTAGAGAATGGTTCACTCTCATGTTAAGCTCGTTACACACACTCATTACCGTTCTGTTATTAGAACGAGTAACTTAAGTCACAGATGGTTCGGATATAGTGACCCGAACACACCACACAAACACATGTTCCCACTAAAACCGATCATAAGTCAGAATAGGTAAGCTTTGGAGGAAGCTAGCGGGAGATCGAACGCCAAATAAAGGAGAACAATCTTAACAACATAAGAGTCGAATCTGATTCAGATATCTACTCTTAAACTTACATGCATGACCGGACAACCGGATTCCACACTTCCCAGTTAGCACTTGTTAGAAGTTCATCAGTGGAACTTAACAAACAATTCACAACAAGTGGTAAGTCATGTTAGACACACACAAGGGAAATGAGTCACATCATAACATCACAATAATATGAACAACTGTAAACTCATTACATGATTAAGTCTTATAACGTCATAAACACACAGAAAAACAAACAACACACAAGCCGGTGTAAACCGGTAGGCAACAGACTGCAAGAAAACCATACCTTGGTCCTTGCTTCGATTGATTCCCACCGTAGGTCACTCCTATACATGTTTAAGAATGTCGGTTAATTACTTACTTAACCTCAAATTTACGAAGTGTTTAACATGATTATACGACATGTTTTAATGCCCAAACTTATACTTGATTACCTACATTATACCCCCTAGGGTTTATTACTTAAGCCATGCTTTTATGTTTTTTTTTACAAGCTTTGGTCAGTCCGACCCACCGTCCGACCCAACCAACTGGGTCGGAACCTTCCAGTAACTTTCGGGTTTTGAAAAACTCTACTTCGTCTGACCCATGTCCGACCCAAGTCCTCTGGGTCGGACCATTCCAGAAATTTTACCGTCTTTTAAACTCACCTGTCCGACCCATGTTCGACCCAAGTCCTCTGGGTCGGACCGTTCCAGAACCACTTACTGGCGTCTAATAGAGGCCGTCCGACCCAAACTTGGGTCGGCCCCCTGGGTCGGACGCTACCAGAACATGCCCAAAAATTGCCAAATCCCCTCCAAACTTTTCCTCAAGCCTTCTAATGTTTTTCAACACCATTTGGCACACTTATTCTCTCATACAACATCCATAAAACTCATCTTCTTTCTCCTTATACACTTACTCTTTTCTTACCAAAATTCCTAACACTTATAATGTTTTCTCCTTAGGTTTCTAGGTGGTGTTTCATACCTATGATAACCACTATGCCAAATGTTTTCTCACCACTACAACATCATCTCCCAAGCATCTTTTCTTCCTAAACAACTCCTTGAACATCTTTACAAGTTTATAGCTCCCCATGCAACAAATCACTTCATCCTTATTCACCAACAATGCACAAGTCCTAAATACAATCTGACCATGATCTTGAAGTGTCCCAAAACATTCTTTTGCATTCTAAATCCTCTAGAATAATGCTTAAGTCCCTTTTTACACCTTAAAACACCATAATGCATGTTCCTTTCACTAGTTGAACACTTAACCATTCTAAACATTTCCTAACTTACCAAACTCATTTTAAACCCTTAGAACTTCTTGTTTATTACCTAAATTTTGACATGAACTCTCCTAGAACATTGCTACGCCATAACGCATTGTTTTCACCATTAAACAATCAAGGACACTAAAATCCATCAAGCACATTCTTATACACAAACTTCACTCATTTAGGACTACATCACAATATAGTGCATAATTTAAATTGCTTGGCACTTAGGCCCTTAAATAACATGGCTCTTAGGCCCTTAAGATGCATAAATCATAAACACTAAATTTCCATAATATATTTGCCTTTGACCTGCAAATACACTCAACAACACATATGCCTTTTAATAAGCCTTTGAGAACATTTTACTAAGTCATTCACCATTGGCTCCTTAGATCATTTTAACAAGCAATATAAGCTCATTTCTCCTAAGACTTTAAACCACATTAGGTTAGCACATTTACCTCTTTTCCTCACAACTTCTTTCTTGTTTCCTTGACTAAATCGGCAAGGCTTTTAGTTGCTTGTCAACTTCTAAACATTATACAAATGATAAAATGAGTATACAAGCTTTATGCTTCATCTCATTGTAAACCCTAGATTATACATTGTTTTAAAAACATTAAGATAGTTGTTTTACCTTAGAACTTCAAGAGAGTTTGAATATATATCAAGAGAGGACTCCACCTAGTCCATGAAAGGTTGAAATGAAGCTAGAACAAAGCAACATAAGGACACCATTAAGGGTGATTTTCGGACAACACAAAAACATGAGGGAAACATCATTTTTCTTTGAGTTTCCTTACCTTGAAGCAAAGGAGAACAATAATATGTGAAAAGATGAGCTCAAGCTTCTCCCATGGAGATTCTTCTTGGCACCAAAATGGAGCTCTTGAGATTTTGAAAGGATAGAATTGAAGAGCTTGATGAGAGGAAGAGAATGGTGGTCTTAGAATTTGATTTGGCAAAATGAGCTAGGAGATACAAGTGGTCAAAGATGGAATTGTGTGTGGTACTATTGCAAAACCGTGAATGGAGAATGGAGAAGAGATATAAGAGAGCTTGGAGGCGTGGGAAATGAAGAGGGAAATGAGAGATGCAGACGTGTAATCGTGAGTGGTTAGAACTGGTGAAATTAAAATAAAAGAAAAGAAATTAAAACTCAAAATAAACGTCGGGCTGCAAACAAATCCCGGTCGTTGTAGTATAGTAAAGTGTAAGCGACCGGATATCGAACCGTGGGACTAAGGGGAATTTATTAAGTTCCTAAGCGTGTCACAAAAAGGGGGATTAATTGACTTGTTTTTACAAATAAAAACGAAAGATAAAATAAACTAAGTTAATAGACAAATTAAATGGAACTCTGGTTCAGGTTAATATAATCTGCTCTTTCATGCTATGTCTACTGGTTTAATTATAATTGTTTGGCAAAATTTCTCTTATTATCTTAAGGTCTAAATCATAGACTCATAAGAACTCGTTTACCAGAAAATGCAAGGTTCTAATCCAGGTTCAAGCATAACACATGTAAACGGACGGTTTAGATATGAGAAATTATATTTGCATCCGAAAATACTAACTTATTAAATCATAATAAGCTTTCTCCAGATTTACGGCTTAATTAACCTATCTATTTATCACCGGTCTGATCAAAATAGACTTAGAAAGCAATTTAATAAACTCATGACATTTATTAAAAAGGCGAGAGATAAGCTTTAATCGTAACAACTGTATTTAAATAAAACCAGTAAACATATTGCATAATTAATACAAACACATAATAACCATTCCCAGAGTATAAATATTCTAGCCTAACATATTAAATAAATAAACAGAAACAAGAGTAGTAGAAATCATCTGTAGTCACTCCTGCATTCGTTCTGCTATTTTGTATACGTAGGACTAGAGGTGGATATGGTGGAATGAAAAGTAAATAAAATGGAGAAGACGGGAGAAGAGAAATGAGATGGACGTGTGATGGTAGTCTGTAGTGGATCGATGATGTTGGGTGTTGGATCTACAAATGAAAGCAGAAGGTACGTGTGTTTATATAGAGGAGAGGAAGAGGCAGATCTGGAAGAATTGTTTGTTGATTGCTCATTGATTGCTCATTAATTGCAGGGGACAGAGCTGGAGACAGACGCGTGAGGGAATTAAGGAATGGATTGGGTGGCTGAACGCGTGAGTACTGTCGGCAGGCGCCTGATAATGTTGGAGGAGTAGACGGATAAGTTGCAGGCGCCGCGAAGAAGATAAACAACTCGCGTTAATTATCTGGACATTTACATGCGTCCGCGTAGATGTCCGCCTGTTATTATGCGGACGCACCCATGTCCTCGCTTGTGTCCTCGCTTGTGTCCGCCTAATATCACGCGGACGTCTCACGTCCTCGCTTGTGTCCTCGCTTGTGTCCGCCTAATATCACGCGGACAACACTAGTCCTTACGCGGATACATTCCTGTCCGCCTGTGTGTCCTCGTTGTTTTGGGCGGACGCTCATGCGGACACCATGTGGACACCATGCGGACACAAACTTTGACCGGCTCTAGATTCTTCGTTTGGACTCCGTTTTCTGAGCCGTTTGTGTCTATGCGTTCGTCTCTTCATCTACTTTACTCCCAGCTTGGTTTTCCTCATGTTTAAACAATAAATTTGTGAGATAACAATAAAACATAAACTAGAGGAAAACTAACCGAAGTGGAGAAATGAGCAAGAAAAGTGCTAATATTATATATGAAATACACCTATAAAACATGCTCATTTGGACACTTATCAAGAGAATGAGATAAGTTTGTAAGTTTTAGATATTTAAGTAGTAAAAGCAAATAGTACTTTCTACTTTACTACTTTAGTTAGCTTATTTTTTGTTTAAGTATGGTGAGTCATCAAGAAAACCGGCCCCCATATTATAACAAGGGGTATTTTAGTCTTTGTTGACCAATTGTCACACTTATAATGACATATGTTATAAACTTGCTTATTTTGTTACTATTCACTAAAACAAGGCACATATATGTGAAATTTTTGATTTCCCATTGATATAGACTTCCAAATGTGATACTAAGTAGTACACATGTTAATTAAAGAGTAATGATGGACATTTAGCCATTCAAAACTCATTTACAAGACAATTTTTCAAAAATGCGCTTTAAGACTCCTTAAAGCACATTTTGTGTTTTAACTTGTTTTCAAGCTTGGTTTTCTTTGGTAATTGGTTTAATATGTTCATTCGTATATAAATAAGGTCTTGGTAAGCTCATTAGGTCTCACCCAAGCTTATCTCAAGCTTAGAACACATTTTAGCCCTAATTGACCTTAAGGTATTTATTTGTGTTTTCTATGGTTTAAATTGTTTACTAATGTTTCTAAGACTCTTTTTAGTCTTAATATACCATATTTAAATGTTTAAACAACATACTAAGGTTTGGGGTATTTCAATCTACCCCCCTTAAAAGAACTTTGTCCTCAAAGTTCCCACTTCCACATATCCTAAATATTAGAACACGGGAATACATATAAACAATATTTCCATAACAACATTGACAACACACTTACATAACATTGGACACAAGGTCCATACAACAACGTCATTCAAATACAACGGTCATACTTACATAACATCGGACATAAGGTCCATACAACAACATCAACATCATTCAGACACAACGGTCTGTAACATAACAACATAACATAGACAATGTATTTAAATACACGTCGTACACACATAACCGAAACGGCTCTACCCCCCTTAAAATAGGGGTACGCACTGTACCCTATACACATAAACACTAAGAAGTAAACAATGACGGGTACTTCGCCTTCATCATATCTTTCAGCTCCCAAGTGGCCTCCTCGACGTCCTGGCTAGACCAAAGAACCTTCACCAGTCTCACTGACTTATGGCGAGTGTCTCGAGTCTTAGTATCCAGAATCCGTACCGGAGTCTCCACTGATCGCATGGTCGGCTCTAAGGTTAGCCTTTCAGGCTGAAGCACATGAGACGGATGAGACATATATTTCTTCAACTGGGACACATGAAATACGTCATGTACCTTGCCCAGCTCGGCGGGTAAATCAAGTCTGTAAGCTACCGGGCCGATCCGCTTCGTCACAATATAAGACCCCACATATTTTGGGCTCAACTTGCCTTTCTGGCCAAAACGAACTACTCCCTTCATGGGGGATACTCTTAGAAATACCTGATCACCCACGGCGAACTCCAGGTCACGTCTGCGCACATCTGCGTACGACTTCTGTCTATCCTGAGCTGCCTTCATGTTAGCCCGGAACTGGCGAACTTCTGCCTGAACTTGTTCCAGATACTCTGGTCCTATAATGACCATCTCACTCGACTCATCCCAGCATAATGGCGTGCGGCATGGTCTACCGTACAAGGCCTGGAAGGGAGACATCTTGATCGATGCATGGTAACTGTTGTTGTAACTAAACTCGATCAGATGTAACTTATCAATCCAGCTGGTCTGAAAGTCAAGTGCACATGCACGTAACATATCCTCAAGTGTCTGGATGGTGCGCTCACTCTGACCATCTGTCTATGGGTGGAACGCTGTACTTAGCTTCAGCTCGGTACCAAGCGCTTCCCGTGTGGATTTCCAATACCTTGAGATGAATCTGGTATCCCTGTCAGACACAATTGTTTTCGGTACCCCATGATGTCTTACAATCTCTCTATCGAAGAGCTCTGCTAGTTTTGCCACTTTCCAGGTGTCCTTCATCGGTATGAATCGAGCCACCTTGGTCAGTCGGTCAACAACAACCCAAATCATATTCAGACCTCCCCTTGTAGGCGGAAGCCCTACTACGAAGTCCATAGAAATGTCATGGAACTTCCACTCAGGCACTGGCATTGGTTGTACCATACCACCAGGCCGTCGGTACTCAAACTTGACCTTATGACAAGTGAGACACCTCAATACATAATCAGTAACATCCTTTTTCATGCCAGTCCACCAAAAATAACGTTTCATACCCTTATACATCTTTGAAGCTCCGGGGTGAATCGAAGTCGTAGAACAGTGGGATTCACTCAGTATGCGCTCCTTCAGCTCAGCACTACTCCTCGGAACACACAGTCGGCCATTGAGCCTAATCAGGTCATCATCATGGAGTCGGAAGTCGTACTTCTGACCCTCAAACGTGCCATCAATAAGCTTCTGCCTGATCTCCAACATATACTGATCCGTCATCTGAGCACTCCGCACCTCTTCAACCAAGCCAGTATGAGAGACTAGCGAATGGAGAGAGTGTGCTCGGCGACTCAATGCGTCAGCTACCACATTTGCCTTTCCCTCCTTATACTGTAAATTGATGTCGTAGTCATTTAAGAACTCGACCCACCTTCTTTGTCTCATGTTCCACTCCTTCTGAGTGAACATGTACTTCAAACTCTTGTGGTCAGAATAAATTGTCACGCTTACCCCATACAAGTGATGTCGCCATATCTTCAGTGCGAAGACAATGGCACCCAGTTCTAAATCGTGGGTAGGGTAGTTCTCTTCATGCTTCTTCAGCTGTTGGGAGGCGTAAGCCACGACCTTCCCATGTTGCATCAACACACAACCCATACCTCTGCCTGATGCGTCGCAATAGACCTCAAAACCATCTGGACCGTCTGGTATAGTCAGGACTGGTGCAGATGTCAGAGCATCCTTGAGACTCTGGAAAGAACTCTCACAGTCGACTGTCCACTCGAATGGTGCATCCTTTTTCATCAAGGAAGTCATCGGCTTCGAGACACTGGAGAAGTCCTTCACAAACCTCCTATAATAACCTGCCAGACCGAGGAAGCTCCTGATGTCGGTAACTGTCTTCGGCCTAGGCTAGGTGCGCACTGCATCAATCTTTGCCGGATCAACAGCGATCCCGGCTTTAGAAATCACATGGCCAAGAAAGGATACTTGGTTCAACCAAAATTCACACTTTGAAAATTTTGCATACAACTGATTCTTTCTCAATGTCTGCAACACACTTCTCAGGTGGCTTTCATGCTCACCTCTCGATTTCGAGTACACAAGAATATCGTCGATGAAGACTACCACTGACTTGTCCAACTGATCTTGGAACAAGCGGTTCATTAAGTCCATGAACTTAGCTGGTGCATTGGACAAACCAAACGGCATAACCGTAAACTCATAGTGTCCATATCTAGTTCTGAATGCTGTCTTCTCAATGTCACTGTCACGAATAGTAATCTGATGGTATCCGGATCGTAGATCTATCTTGGAGAATACTGATGCTCCTCTCAACTGGTCGAATAAATCGTCGATGCGTGGTAAAGGGTAACGGTTCTTCACCGTAACTGCATTCAGCTCTCGATAGTCAATACACAGGCGGAGACTACCGTCCTTCTTCTTCACGAAGAGGACCGGCACTCCCCATGGTGAAACGCTAGGGCGGATAAATCCCTTGTCGAGTAGGTCTCTCAGCTGCTCCTTGAGCTCTGTCATCTCTGTTGGAGCCATACGATAGGGCACCTTCACAATTGGTCCGGTGCCCGGAACCAAATCAATTTCAAACTCAACTTCCCGTGCTGGCGGCATGCCCGACAGTTCCTTAGGAAATACATCAGGAAACTCCGACACTACCGGCACATCTGGGCTAAACTCTGGATCTCTCTCTATGTCCTGGACATAGCAGAGGTATACATCACTCCCTCGTCGTAGTTCATGATACATAGCCATGGCGGTGATGATCTGAGTCGAAGGCTCCCTGGGCCTCTGGCGGTAAGATATTGTAACCCCAAACGGACTCCGAAGAAGCAGACGATGCTCAGCACACAGGATTCTGCCCTTGTACCGCTCCAACCAGTTCATCCCGACAATCACATCAAAACCAAGTCCGTCGAACTCTATCAAGTCGATCGGAAACTCTTCACCTCTGATTCGCACAACAACATCTCGGTGGTAGCGGGTACACGTGATCCGCTCTTTCGACGGGAGAGTGACTAGTAAGTCTGGCATCTCATCACTGTCTAACCCCAGCCTCTTCGCAAAGGATAGCGAAATAAATGTATGTGGGGCTCCGGAGTCGAACAAGATCGAAGCGTCCATGCCATTGACTGGAAAGGTACCGGTGAGGATTGTACCGCTCTTGCCGGCTTCTGCCTCATTGCAGACACTCAGTATACCTCCCGTTCCGAGAGCACAGCCTAATTCATTGGCAAACTAATAAGTATTGGGCAACAACACGGTTGATATACTTCAACAACTCCACTTTATTCATTAACACACTCTTCTTACATCATACGTTGGTTTACACTGTTGGCATAACTAACACATATATAACATCCTTAACATACACTAGCTTAACACATTACATAATTATACAAGGCTTTAAAACTGTCTGAAGGTCAAATTCAAACGTCCGGGTTTCATGTGTGTGGCATTGATCACTGCCGACGGTGCGGTATTCAGTTTGATCTTCCTGATGCCATGATATAGCATCCTCGACACTGCCCACCCATGATTAACACATCTCCTGATTTTAGTACTATCTTCTTTGCGAGATCAGCACGCTTCTGCTCGCCATATATAAACATAAACGGTATATATCACCAATGGACCAAGACACCACGGGTACTCCCTTACTTAGAGACTCGGATGACTCGTCCTTATCTTGGTGTAAACCCAACCGTCCACCTTTCTGGTAGAAGTTCACAATACACAAATCTGCTTTAACACTTGGAATTGAATCCGTTTCAACTTGCTGAGCAATTCCCACGGCGTGGTTAACGACCGCAAGGAACTCCTCAGGTATACTTGGTACAATTGCTCCATCTTCAGCTCGCACTTCTTGATATGTCATGGTGTAAGGATTCCAGTCCTTACCCATGCACATCATCTTCAATTTCATTCTCGATCCACTCGGGTATTCGGGTGTGTAGAAACCTCCAGGTTTTGCTCCAAGTTCATTGCATCGTCTGATGATTTGGATTTGTGCTTCTGGTGTCAGGTATCCATTTAAGAGTATCATACCTGGTTGGATGACCTGACATTGCTCCCTTGGAAAGTCGGTGATGTTGATGGTGGTTTCTTCAGGGTTTGGTGTGGGTGGGACTGGATAACAAATATTGAAGGCTCCTTTAAGTTTAGAATTATCTAATTAGGTGACTTTCACACTATACTTTAATTCTTTACTCACATGGTGGTACACTTGGACTCACTAACACACATGCATGAAATGCGGTATGCAATCACTTATTTCACTCAATAGTTTAGGCGGTACCTGGTCTAGTAGAGGGCCCTGGCGCCTCAGACCGGTCCACCACATGCAGGGTGGCCTTGCTAGGTCCCGACCCCTTCCCCTTCTGGGAATCAGTGCTCCTCTGATCTGTGGGTGGCTGGTTAGCCGTCTTCGGGCCATCGATGGTCGCTGTGGCCTTACCCTTCCACTGCCCCTTGGGCTTGTTGACTCTGCTATTGGGGTTCTGGTAACACTCATAGTCACAGTGACCCCACTTCTCACAGTAGCGACACTGCACGTCATTTCCTTTGCAGTCCTTGCCGGGGTGGTCTCCGTTACACCACTTACAGTAGTAGTGGCGCTCCGGTCCAGAACCCGTGCTAGCTGCTATCACAGTACACAATCAATACTTACTTCATAACTTAACAGCATACACTTCAACTTGACACACATGGTTAAATAATTACCCTTAGGCGGGTAAGAGCGTAGGGGTTTCGCCGCGTATGCATATGTGAGCTTCAGTGGCTCCTCAGCTGTGGTGGTCTGGGCTTGGCCCTTGTCACCCTGGTGCTGACTCTTCTGGGGCTGGGGATAAGGCTTCTTCTTCTTCTTTCCTCCCCTGTACCCCTGCGGACTCTGGCCCTCGCTCGTGGCCTTGCGCTTGTGCGCATTCTCCTCGTCCCTCAGTCGGACGGTAATCTCAACCTTAGCAGCGGCATGATAGCACTCCTGAATTTAGGACGTCAGTCATGCCCCGTAAAACATACTAACAAACTCACATTAATACTCACTTATGGATTACACTTATTCACATCACACTGTATTCTAATTACCTGCAAGGTAGTATACTCAGCTGGCCCCATCCCATAGCGATGACGGTGGCTGAGACCGTTGTAGAAACGGTTTACCAGCACCCGGTTCGAGTATCCCAGGTCCGGTAATAGGTGGATAAGACCAGTGAATGCAGTGTAGTACTCGTCGACCGACATCTTATCCCCTGCCTCAGACTATCCAGCTCCAGGCGCTTAGCCTCTTGAACATGCACAGGGTAATACTTGGCTCGTAGCAGAGCCGTGTACTCCCTCCAACCAAACTGAGGATCCACCATCCGGTCCTCTCTCACAAGCTTCCACCAACTTTGTGCCGATCCCTTCAGGTAGTAAGCGGCAAGACGGACCTTGGCCCCAGCAGGCACATCCAAGGTCACGTAGGCGGTCTCCAACTTGGAGATGTACGCCTCCAGCTTACGTGGGTCGGTCTCCCCATGAAACGACGGGTGTCTCAAGTCTGCCAATGCCTTGACCCAGTTGGTCTCTCGTGGCGGTGGCGGTGGTGGTTGAACTTCGAGTTGTTGCCCCTGCTGAATTGCAGCTACAAGTTGTGGAACCATCTGGGCTACGGCGGCCGCTACAGCATCGGCCATGACTTGTGCCGTAGGGTTCTCTCCCTGGTTCCGCGTATCACCAATGCCGCGCCCGCGGCCTCGACCTCGTGGTCTACCTGACATCTGAATTCACACGAACATTATTAGCATTGTGCTTACACACTTATCGGTTCTAACGGTTGTAACGTTTCCCCGACAATAAGGTATCTCCACACTTAGTTAGTGGTTAACCTTTCCATAACTGTTCACTCAGGTAACTGTGGTTAGGTCTTCTAACTCGGTATATTCCTAAGCTCGGTATTCTAGTCATCAGAGCGATACTTCGCTCTGATACCACTTTTTGTAACACCCCTACTACGCACTTAACATTAAATGAAATCGCAGCGGAAAAATAACTAAACAATTCGGTGCTACAACGCCGTCAACCACCCACGTGGTTAACAAGGCAGAATAAATACAAGTGTACCGGTCTGATGATCAGACTCCCGAGCATTAGGTACTAACATCCACACATATATACATAACCAACATACCGAGTATTTAATACAACTGTCACTGAAAACTGTACATAAACTCCACTGTCAACTGTAAACGAACAGTACCAAAATATAACGCCACGGGAGCACAGGCGCATCCCGGGCCCAACATCCAAAATAACCAAAAGTACATCTGCAGCCTAGAATCTACAGCCATTTCGCTTCCTCGATCCTCATCCTGCAGTAAAAATATGGAGCCCCCGAGGGGTCAGCAACCCTTGGCTGGTATGGTTAACGCACAGCCCATCGGCTACCGGGATACGCGCAACTAATTGTCATAATGACATGGCATTCATTTTAAACATAACATAACAGATGGCATATCAATATTATTGCATAGCACAACATCACATACACAGTGGATACTCTTTCCACAGTAACAACCAAGAAGGTTAAACAACATAAGAAGCCTAGAGAATGGTTCACTCTCATGTTAAGCTCGTTACACACACTCATTACCGTTCTGTTATTCGAACGAGTAACTTAAGTCACAGATGGTTCGGATATAGTGACCCGAACACACCACACAAACACATGTTCCCACTAAAACCGATCATAAGTCAGAATAGGTAAGCTTTGGAGGAAGCTAGCGGGAGATCGAACGCCAAATAAAGGAGAACAATCTTAACAACATAAGAGTCGAATTTGATTCAGATATCTACTCTTAAACTTACAGGCATGACCGGACAACCGGATTCCTCACTTCCCAATTAGCACTTGTTAGAAGTTTATCAGTGGAACTTAACAAAAAATTCACAACAAGTGGTAAGTCATGTTAGACACACACAAGGGAAATGAGTCACATCATAACATCACAATAATATGAACAACTGTAAACTCATTACATGATTAAGTCTTATAACGTCATAAACACACAGAAAAACAAACAACACACAAGCCGGTGTAAACCGGTAGGCAACAGACAGCAAGAAAACCATACCTTGGTCCTTGCTTCGATTGATTCCCACCGTAGGTCACTCCTATACATGTTTAAGAATGTCGGTTAATTACTTACTTAACTTCAAATTTACTAAGTGTTTAACATGATTATACGACATGTTTTAATGCCCAAACTTATACTTGATTACCTACATTATACCCCCTAGGGTTTATTACTTAAGCCATGCTTTTATGTTTTTTTTTACAAGTTTTGGTCAGTCCGACCCACCGTCCGACCCAACCAAGTGGGTCGGACCCTTCCAGTAACTTTCAGGTTTTGAAAAACTTTACTTCGTCCGACCCATGTCCGACCCAAGTCCTCTGGGTCGGACCATTCCAGAAATTTTACCGTCTTTTAAACTCACCCGTTCGACCTATGTCCGACCCAAGTCCTCTGGGTCGGACCGTTCCAGAACCACTTACTGGCGTCTAACAAAGGCCGTCCGACCCAAACTTGGGTCGGCCCCCTGGGTCGGACGCCACCAGAACATGCCCAAAAATTGTCAAATCCCCTCCAAACTTTTCCTCAAGCCTTCTAATGTTTTCAACACCATTTGGCACACTTATTCTCTCAAACAACATCCATAAAACTCATCTTCTTTCTCCTTATACACTTACTTATTTTTTACCAAAATTCCTAATACTTATAATGTATTCTCCTTCGGTTTCTAGGTGGTGTTTCATACCTATGATAACCACTATGCCAAATGTTTTCTCACCACTACAACATCATCTCCCAAGCATCTTTTCTTCCTAACCAACTCCTTGAACATCTTTACAAGTTTATAGCTCCCCATGCAACAAATCACTTCATCCTTATTCACCAACAATGCACAAGTCCTAAATACAATCTCACCATGATCTTGAAGTGTCCCAAAACATTCTTTTGCATTCTAAATCCTCTAGAATAATGCTTAAGTCCCTTTTTACACCTTAAAAATACCATAATGCATGTTCCTTTCACTAGTTGAACACTTAACCATGCTAAACATTTCCTAACTTACCAAACTCATTTTAAACCCTTAGAACTTCTTGTTTATCACCTAAATTTTGACATGAACTCTCCTAGAACATTGCTACGCCATAACGCATTGTTTTCACCATTAAACAATCAAGGACACTAAAATCCATCAAGCACATTCTTATACACAAACTTCACTCATTTAGCACTACATCACAATATAGTGCATAATTTAAATTGCTTGGCATTTAGGCCCTTAAATAACATGGCTCTTAGGCCCTTAAGATGCATAAATCATAAACACTGAATTTCCGCAATATATTTGCCTTTGACCTGCAAATACACTCAACAACACATATGCCTTTTAATAAGCCTTTGAGAACATTTTAATAAGTCATTCACCATTGGCTCCTTAGATCATTTTAACAAGTAATATAAGCTCATTTCTCCTAAGACTTTAAACCACATTAGGTTAGCACATTTACCTCTTTTCCTCACAACTTCATTCTTGTTTCCTTGACTAAATCAGCAAGGCTTTTAGTTGCTTGTCAACTTCTAAACATTATACAAATGATAAAATGAGTATACAAGCTTTATGCTTCATCTCATTGTAAACCCTATATTATACATTGTTTTAAAAACATTAAGATAGTTGTTTTACCTTAGAACTTTAAGAGAGTTTGAATATATATCAAGAGAGGACTCCACCTAGTCCATGAAAGGTTGAAATGAAGCTAGACCAAAGCAACATAAGGACACCATTAAGGGTGATTTTCGGACAACACAAAAACATGAGGGAAACATCATTTTTCTTTGAGTTTCCTTACCTTGAAGCAAAGGAGAACAATAATATGTGAAAAGATGAGCTCAAGCTCCTCCCATGGAGATTCTTCTTGGAACCAAAATGGAGCTCTTGAGATTTTGAAAGGATAGAATTGAAGAGCTTGATGAGAGGAAGAGAATGGTGGTCTTAGAATTTGATTTAGCAAAATGAGCTAGGAGATACAAGTGGTCAAAGATGGAATTGTGTGTGGTACTATTGCAAAACCGTGAATGGAGAATGGAGAAGAGATAGAAGAGAGCTTGGAGGCGTGGGAAATGAAGAGGGAAATGAGAGAATGAGATAAGTTTGTAAGTTTCAGATATTTATGTAGTTAAAGCAAATAGTACTTTCTACTTTACTACTTTAGTTAGCTTATTTTTTGTTTAAGTATGGTGAGTCATCAAGAAAACCGGCCCCCATATTATAACAAGGGGTATTTTAGTCTTTGTTGACCAATTGTCACACTTATAATGACATATGTTATAAACTTGCTTATTTTGTTACTATTCACTAAAACAAGGCACATAGATGTGAAATTTTTGATTTCCCATTGATATAGACTTCCAAATGTGATACTAAGTAGTACAAATGTTAATTAAAGAGTAATGATGGACATTTATCCATTCAAAACTCATTTACAAGACAATTTTTCAAAAATGCGCTTTAAGACTCCTTAAAGCACATTTTGTGTTTTAACTTGTTTTCAAGCTTGGTTTTCTTTGGTAATTGGTTTAATATGTTCATTCGTATATAAATAAGGTCTTGGCAAGATCATTAGGTCTCACCCAAGCTTATCCCAAGCTTAGAACACATTTTAGCCCTAATTGACCTTAAGGTATTTATTTGTGTTTTCTATGGCTTAAATTGTTTACTAATGTTTCTAAGACTCTTTTTAGTCTTAATATACCATATTTAAATGTTTAAACAACATACTAAGGTTTGGGGTATTTCATCATCTCCATGGGTTTTCCCCATTTGAAGAGAAAAGCACACCATTATGGAGCTTGGAGTCTCCTCTTTCCAACAAGGTAAAAATCTCCATAAAAGATTCAAGTTTTCTCCACCTTCCTTTGGTAGCCAATTTTTGGCCCTTTGTAATGCCTTATTTTTCTCTCTCTTTTGAGCATCAATTTCACCTAGCAATGGTGGTGGATTCTCCTTCTTGAACCAAGGGCTAAAACCCCTCCTAAAACACTCCAAAGGTAAACCCTAGAAATCTTGTTTTGAACATCTCAATGAGTTAGTATAAATCTAAGAGTTAGTGTATTAATTATACTTGTCTTTGTGTGCTTGGGTGATGGGAATGGAGTTTGACAACTCCATTCCCCACAAAACCGATTTGGACAAGAAAGAGAGGAAGAGGATAAATGGAAAAGAAATGAAGGAATCAAAAGCTCAAGGTAAGAGCTCCTTCTTAATGCTTAATATAATGCATTAGTGTAATGGGAATGGGTAAACAAATGAAAGAACCCAAAATATAGTACTAGGAATGTAGTTGGTGGAAGTTTGAGAGTATTAGTGAATTAATGTTTGGATTGAAGGCCTTAGAGCCAAGTAATTTGAGTATGTATATTGGTATTGTTGTTTGTGGAAGTTTTGGTAAATTGATATTGCTTTGAGTGCTGGTAGGACCCCTTGTGGGTGTGGCTAGATTAGGAATGAAAATTGGTGAGAATTGATGAAGTTTAGGATGTAAGATTTATGGGGAGGTTATGGCAAAATTTTAGTAGGAAATAAGCATTTTTGGATGACTTCGTGAATGGGAGAACCAAGGCGTGTATTGGGTTGATTAGAGATGTTTAGTAACCTTGGAATGGTAGTTGTAGAATGAGAATAAATGGGTGTAAAATCTGTAGCAAATAGCATGTGAAATGCATTAGAAAAACAAGAGAAAGAGTTAGTGTTTGTAATCTTGAAGATGGAGATTTGACTTGGGTATAGGTAGTGCATATGTATAGGAATGAATTGGTATGGTAAAATGAAGTTAGTTACTATTAATTATTATATTATAGTATGGGATTGTGAATAATAAATTATTATATCTTTATATAGAATTATGAAAATTAAATCATGGGATTTCTTCCATTTAATCCTAAAGAATACTATTAAATATTGGATTACTATATATTAATATATAGTTTTATGAATTTAATAATAAGATTTATAAGTCAATAAATCTTGGAAAAATTTTTAAACACTCCAAGTATATTATAAAGATTTTAGAAAGAGTTGGAACATTAATTTGAATCATAAAAGCCAATATAAAATCATGGAAACCATAAAGCTTATTAAGCCTTGCTAGGGTTGACTTTTTGAGAATGGTCAAACCAGCCCATAAAACCTATACTAATAAAAAGGTTATGGAAAACTAAGAAGATTGATAAAACGAACGTTAAAAACGGATCATCCTAGCCAAAGTTATGATAAAATGAAGTTTAGAGTCAAAATTTTGAAGGATGCTGACGTGGCAAGGGCCTGCTGACTCAGCCACGCCCGCCTCGGGAATCGCGCCACGTCAGGGCACCTGAACTCCTTCAATTCCGGCTAACTCTTCTCAGCCACCATCTGTTATTGCCCCATTTTCAGACGCCAATATCTCAGCCATCCTAAGGTATTTTTGCATGCTGTTTCTTTCATTCTCTTCTCCTTAATCTCCTCTTTGCAACCATTACTCATACATGCCCTAACTCCTTCTAAATCCGCCGCAAACTCGATCTAAAGTTGCCTTTCTGAAACTGTCAACCCAGATTTCCAGAAAAACGTGATTAATCTAGTAACTTCGTCTCGTCATAACGTCTTCGTTTCCCATCCAAATTTCATGTTCTTTAGCTTATTTTGTAGATCTCTAATCCCTCTACAACTTTCCTTTTTATGTCCAAGGCTGATTCTGAATCGAGTAGAAGTTAAAGGCGTCTAAAGATCGCTAGTCGATCACGGTGGGTTTTCTGCCCAGAATTTTCCAGAAAACGATAGGTAAACTCAGATCTTATGAGATCTGTAACTTTCTCTCTAATCTATCAAATTCAATGATTCTTCCACTAGTGTTTAGATTTACATCCCTACTTTAAAATGTGGTAGGTTTGGTGGATTGGATCTTTCCAGGCTGGCGCGAGTTGGTCTGTGAAGTAGCCAACTCGAACTGCACATAAAATCATAGAAACTGCAAAGGTATAAACTCGTAACTTTCGAGTTGAATTTCTTTCCGTATAATGCAAGTCAGATTGAGTTCTTGCTATCAACTTGTAGATCTAAATCTCCTCTTTCGATTAAGCCCACGTACGTATTCTAATTCGTTCTAGAACTTAACTTATAGATCCGCAAAGTGAGCTCCTCGAAACAGTCAAGTTCGAACATTTCCCAGAAAACCGAAATCGAATTCCTTCGATTTGTGCAATTCCGGTGAGTTTTCTTCCAATTCTTCTGATGTTGCTAACCGATTTTTCATCGTTGATCAAACCCACATTTCAATTTCATCTATTACGTGTTATCTTAGGTGAATTTGCCAAATCGAGTTTCGAATTGAACTGGAAACCCTAACCTCGAACCCAGAATCGTATTTGTTGTACACCGCATTATAGCTAGCGAAATCGGTACCATTAGAACCGGAATTTAATTTCGAATCCAATGAAACAAGAATCATCGAATTTCGTTCTGTAGATTGAGAGATATTGAGAGATTAGTACTCGGGTATCGGTTTCGATTTGCTGATGAACTCGAGGATATTCGGCCGTCCGATCGTAGGTTTTAGAAACGTACGGCCGAGATTAGATCTGGGGAGTTTAAGTTAGTTATGAATTATAATATTTTTAGAATTAATCCCTAACTTGTTGAATTAATTTAAATACCTTTCCGAATGTATTTTTACTTGAAATTTTAACCATAGATTCCTTATAAAATATAGTTTATTTTGATGTAAATTAATATGGTTTTGGAGTTTTTAAACGTAAGTTATGATTTTTGCAAGTTGCGGGTATTATGGAATTATTGGGTTAAACAAAAAAGATATTTTTATGAAATAAAAATTTTATAATATCTCTAAAATGTTATAGCTACTATATACTTAATTTGGGAATTTTTGGACAATGGTAAATGGGTTTAGAAATTGTGTTTATGAATTTTTCATAAGAATAACTTATATTATATGGTTTTTAATGTAACAAAAATTAAAGTATAGTTTACTAATAAACTTTTTAGGTTGGGAAATAATGAAAAGATTAAACTAACATTTAGTAATTGTATGTTTATAAATATTTTGGGAATTAACTTTTAAGTGAAGTAAAAAAAATATTATTTACATATATATATATATATATATATATATATACTTATATGAGAGGAATAAAAATAGAAGCTGATGTTAAATCAAGGAACTAAGCTAATCTACATTTAAATTATGTAATATGGAAGTCAACATTCTTAATTAAAACTAAGGGAATATATATAATATATATATATATATATATTTACACATATATAAAAAGGGAATTAAATAGTAACTTGGGTTAAAACAAGGAGCTAAATAAATAACACTTATATTAACTAAACATTATAGAAGCTAATATTCTAAGATGTAGCAAGAGAAATACTTTATTAAACATACATGGAGTGCAGATAAATATTGAAGTTAATAAAGATAATTTAAATACAATAAGCTACATAAGGGATGACTTAAATAAATTCTAATACAGGTACAAGCATATATATTTTAATTAAATAAAGGAAAATACTTTATTTTATAAACCATATATATCAGTTGTGGATATGTGTAAAAGTTATTAACTATAATTAAATACAATAAAAGTTCTGAAAAATGTTCTGGATAGATCTTAATGCATAAAGATATATATATATATATAAACACATTAAAAATAGACGAAGGAAATCACATTGCTTGTGGGAATATAATAAGAAATATATATATATATTAAACTTTAGGATTTTAATCGGAGTGTAATAAAATAGTCATTAATAACTTAAGGGTTCTAATTAAACAACGCAAACGTAACACGGTCTTGGGCTAATCTACTGAGCCCAAGTTTATGAACTCCAAAAAGCCCACTTAAACAATTCAAAGAGAGGTTGGGCCACTCTCAGGGTTAAATCCTAAATCGTTCCAGTTTAAACGAAATGGGCCTAACAAAAGATTTAATTAACGAAACCTAGCCCAAATCCTTGTGAGAGAATAATGGTAAACCTGGAACTATAAATCATTAAGAATAGAAGGTTGTTTAGTTTAAAAGTCCCTTAACTAATCAACACTTGGAACACCTTAATTATAGGTTACTATTGGGGAATCACTCATTCAAGTTAATTACTGTTCTTCACATATCAGGTACGATTTCTCGTACTCTTATACTTTGCTAACAAGAATTACGGGATGTTTGTGACAAACGCTAATTGAGCTAAAATGGATTTCTAAAAGGAAATGGTTGTGTGACTAACTCAGCTTGTGTGACTAACTGAGCCTTGAATGTGAAACTTACATGGGTATTGGTTCCTTCTATTTGGTTGTTCCATTAGACGTTAACTGCTTAGGGTTTACGCTTCTGCACTCTGTAGGACTGAGTGTTTTGGTATTGCTCTGGGTAGTTAGTGATCTAGTGGGAATATGGAGAAGGACAATCTTGGTAATTCTTCTTTTGACTCTGGACATCGTTTCATCCATGAGCTGGGTCTTGTTGTTTCGACGTGCGCGCGTCTTCAATGGTAACAGTGAGGGGTTGTATATCCCCTGTCCCAAAAGGGACGTAGTGAACAGTGAGGGGCTGTATATCCCCTGTCCTAAAAGGACGTACTTGGCGGTGGGGGCCATCTCTCCCAGTTGATTTGATTCCACTCTTGAATTATGGGTTCTTGGATCTCTTCTTTCATTCCTAGTCCTTGTGACTACTTGGGTCTTCCTATTCCTAATTGGAACTGAATCTAACATAAACAATGGATGTACACTAACTTATGGTGTGATTCTTCTGAGTGATTAACTTTAACTTTCTGTTATGTATTACTTTCGCAACTTGTTATCATGACTTGGTGGTTTTTGAAGTGCCTTGTTCCTTTGTGTGGTTTTAAGTGGTTGTATTCAAGCTGTTATTTATTTAAGAGTTGTATTATAAGTTTGTTCTGGAGGATCGTACCAGTTCCATTCCAGGGAACTGACCCACCCCTCTCGGGGTGGGCTGCTTGGTTTTATCTTGCAGGTACGATTTATTATACAGGTGGCCACGAAGAGATCGAGTGATTGGGATGGGATTAGGTTTTGTGGAGATTTTATGTGTTTTATTACTGTTTTATTTTTGTTAAGTTTTCTCGAGGTTCAGGCTGTGACTGTTGTAATCTTTTGAGTTGTAAATAGGTGAGGTTTGGTGCCGGGTGTTTGGAACCCGATGGTCTATACGCCTTTAGTATTTTATTTCCGCTATAAATATGTTAAATAGGGGCGTTACACCATTGACTTGACTTAGTCAATATTGCTTAAAAATGCACTATTTGGGTTACTATTCACAAATGAATGCCATATTTCTGATTTTTTTTAAATCTTGGATTTAGACCTTCTAATTTGGTACATTATAGTACATTAGTATAAAAAGGTCTAATCCAATTCCTAACACCACTCAAAACCCACTCAGAAAGTCAATTTTCTCAAAAACGTGCTTTAAGGAGTTTTAAAGCACAATTTGTGTTAGAACATGTTTTGGAGCTTGGTTTCCTTTGATAATAGTTTTATAGTGTTCATTACTTAATTATAATACTTAGGAATCCACTTTGGATCCTAATTGAGGTCATACAATCTCTATGGTTTCTTAAAGCACATTTTTTGCTTTACCGATCTTAAGGCATGTTTTTGCCTTGTTGAGATCTTAGATTGTTCCCCAATGGTATTAAGATGATTATTAACCCTCTTAGATCATTAATAGATCATTTAATTAAGTTTTGAAGGTTAGGGGTATTTCATATGTGCATATGATGATGTGTGTTAATGTGTTACTCAATTATGCGCGAGCGTCCTACGGGACTAACACTACGTCGACTATAGATCGACTTATATAAAAATACATATGCGTTTGAAGTGATGACACGTTGGTTACTTGATATAATACCCTTAGTATTAATATTAAGTATATAATAACCTAAGTAAAACACTTAGTTATGGGATACGACAATGTCGATCTCTAGAGCATGGATCTCGAACATGAATATAACCTAGATTACTTCTAGGTATGCGTGAGAACCATTGGCAGCAAATTAATAAATTGTATTCTCCATAAAACTAAGAGTTTATCTTAATCCTATGAGAGAATTGGTATGACATGAGGGGAGGAATCCCGGTAGTTTACGAACTACTTGGTTGCGCATTTGTGATCACTGAGGGGTACCCGATCGGGTTCCGCTCTAGGTAATTTCCCAACAAGCCCTAATTGGATCGTGGGACAGGTGGTACCTACTGTTGGTACATGGCTACGACCTTTATATGGACGCCTTACGAGGCAAAGTGAATAGTCAAGGGCCTCCGGACCTCTGGCGAAATGAGCACCTTTGTGTGTACGGGAGGACTACTGTCCATTGGTATGGTAACCGGGTTGTCCCAACATGACGCCCAACTAGTAATTAAATTAAACTTGGTTTAGATGGATGGGGCCTTGAAGGCCAAATAATATTGAATATGGAAACCGTTCGCTAAGGCGATTACCTATAAAACTGTAATTATTCGATACGTTCGTTTATGTGACTATTATTTGTGAAATATAATGTTTATTTGGAATGGATGGATGACTATGTGTTTGTGCATGGTTATTACAGTATTAATTATATCTGTAAAATGGTAAAGCATGAAATCAATCTAATATCAAGATGGTTAAAATGACAAGTGACCAATAGGGTCCAGGCTCGCATACTCAGTGTTTATCGCTGAGCCTTTATGGCTTGTTGCAGGTTGTTGTTCATCATTGAAGCCGAAGTACGGGATCAGGGTAGATGCTCACTTGTCGACGGTTATGGTTTTGGACTTAGTATGATGTATAGGATTTATCTCGTTGTCACAGCGGTATGGTAGTGTTGTTTATTTCGGTTGTTGGATTTAGTTTACGCTTCGTTACTCACATGGGCGAGTAATGGCAGGTGACACCCGTGTGAGAGTTTATGTTGTTTATTCTTCCGCTGTAAGACGTCTTTAATTATGCTACGTGAGAGATTATTACGTGTTTATCGAGAGGGGGGTTATAGTAAGATTGAAGCTCCATAGGAGTTTTTTGACGAATCTCTTTGATCTTCTGATTTAGTTCCTACTTTGATCTCCATTGCCTTCTTTGGATCCAGATCACATTTAAAGGTTTCTCTGACTCTCTCATCGTGGCCTCAATTTAGACCCATAAACTCCATCGATGGATTCCGACAACGAATTTCTGTGGTATTTTCTTCTTAATCAAACAATTTTCTACGTGGAACCTCGTGGTTTCCTTTAGCCATTCATTCCCACAGACAACGCCAAATGAAAGTGAGTGACACTACTGGAAAAAAAAAGAATAAACAACGCCCCTCTAACAACGGTTATATTGTAAATCATTTTTTTATCATAGGCCGGACATCTTAAACAACGCTTTGTAAACAAAGTGTTGTTTTTGTTATCATGCCCAAAGTCAAAAACAACACTTTGCTACAAAGCGTTCTTTAAAGAGACATGTATAAAAAACGCTTCGGGAAGGAAGCGTTTTTTATGTGTTTGGGTGCGATAACATAAAATACGCTTCACTTAAGAAGCGTTCTTTATGCTAGCATAAAGAACGCTTCTTAAGTGAAGCGTTTTTTATGTTACCTAAATTAATACTCTCTTTTCACCCTCCCGCCCAGTCTTCTCATCAATCAAACCGTGATTGTTCCCCTACCACTCTCTGTAAACGCTCTCTGTAAACACGCTAGCTTCTCAAACCAAACCATCCCAGAAATTAAATTCATTTCGATTCTGCCACGGCGCCTCTTCGATCTCTTCCCCTTTCTTCTGATATCTCTCTCGCCATCTTCATATCAATAGTCTAGCTTTTAACATTCTTTAGATCTGCAACCCAGCGGCCAAACTGTTGATGCATGCGTCGATATCAATCGTCGGCGCCTCGAGCTCTCTCGCTATCGGTAATATTGAGCTGCGAACACATATATGCCTGTCGATCCTTATTTTTCATATGTATACTCTTGGGTAATTAATTTTGATTTTGCAAATCGCACGAACATGGAACATACATGCCCTGTCAGATGCACGGCAGTGCCTTGGATTACAACCGGCCCCAACTAGCGAAAGGAACAACATACATGCGCGCTAGATCTGTTGGCTCTATTCTTGTGCTAATGATGAGGTAATTTTGCAAACCGAACTTCAGGAAAATACATGCTCTGTTTGTTTTGTGATTAAGCGTCTGTTTGTTTGGGATTAAGGTGTGAAATATATTGTGTGTGTGTTGTTTGGGAATATATTTTGCATGCAAACCAAACTATGGCGCGCGCATTTGTTGTTAACCTATGTGTGTTTGTAAACCAAACTTGTTAATCAGAAACATATATATATATATACTCTCTGTTTGTTTGAGGCGTGAATAAAGTGTACGTGTGTTTGGGAATAATTTTGCATGCAAACCAATGGACTTGCGCGTTGGTTTTTAATATGTGCTATGTGCTGATTGTTATTAATCAGATGCGCATATTGTTGTACTATATATATGTGCTGATTTTTACTTGCAATTAATGGACTTGGGAATTAATGTGCAATATAATGCCTTTCGGCATGCATACAAATATAGCCACCTGGTTATATATGGCGAAATTAATTTGGTTGGATGATTATAGGGTGTATTATTTAATGCTATATATTATTTTATAGTATAACCTAGGGTGCAAATATTAGATGACCATGGGATGTATTAATTAGTTACAAAGACATAGCATTACGGCAGCTTGCTTGACGTCCCTGGCTTTCCCCATATTGCTTTTACCTTAACATCCACCCAGAAGTTTATCTACGTTTCTACCAATACCAACATTTAAAACTTTTAAGTTCCTTCACATTCTTCTCAGATTTGTTATCCGGTCAAGCTAGACATTCCAATTAACCATCTAATGTTTTGGAAATCTATATGACCACCGTTGGCCATATTAGAGACCTCTAGCTACTTACAGCTTCTTAATTTCTTGTAGTTATTATTTTAGTATCCCTTTACATTTTTTGGCTAGCGCCAATGACCTTCGATCGTCATCAACCTACAATAAAAAAATTGAACTCGTACGGGCCCACCAACTTTATTTTCCTTCACGATCTTTCTTCTCTCCTTTTCGATTCCTTTAGTCACCTCTGATTAGTATATATGTTGTGGAAGCTTCAGTAGATCGAACAATCAGAACTGGACAGCACTGAAACATCACAGAGAAAATCGGATAAAAAGTACTCAGACGAATTTGGCCGATGGAGACGGTTGCTGCCTTTGTTGAAGATGAAAGTACCGATGATCATGATGATTTTTCTACTGATACAAAAGAGACAGAAGAAGAAAAACATGATAAGAAAGAGATAGAGGCAGATACAGATGAAAGGATGAATGAGAACTAAGAAACAGAGAGGTTGAAGAAATTGGCTAAAAAGTTAAGTGAGGCTGCCACGAAGTAGAGTCCGGTGGCAATTAACAAATTACCGGCCCACTTCATGACCTTGAATGAAGAAAACGGTTTTCTAGAATAGTTATATGAGGAGGATAGGAGGAAACTTAGTCGATTATATGGTGGCATGGGGAACTATATGAAGATAAAGTGGTACCAAATCGCCCGGTTGATGAGTTTCATATCTTATGGATGGAGATGGAGGTGGAGAAGATAGGCACTTCTCCATCTTTAGTTTCGATAGGATTCGCATCTTCTTTCAGTTTTGAACATCGATAGGTCTGAGAAATCTTTAAACACTAGGACATGAGTGTCTGTGGATTGCATGTAGTCATTTGGAATACTAGCCACACACTGTTGATGTGGGGTGCATCATATCTTTTAAAAAAACTAGATGAAGGTCCCTTGGCAATTAAAAAGATTGAGAGATTCCCCCTAAGTATGATTCCCTCTGAGTTTGCATGTTAAGTGACTTTAACAAATGATAGCAATAAGTGTCAGTTTTTATGCACAATAAGTGGCAGCTTTTATGTTATACTGTAACCTTAGTAGAAAACTTTCTACTATGGTTAAAGTATAACATAAAAGCTGTCATTTATTGTGCATAAAAGCTGTCATTTATTGCTATCAAGAAACAAATGATAGCAATAAGTGACGGCTTCTATGCACAATAAGTGACAGCTTTTATGTTATACTTTAACCATAGTTTCTACTATGGTTAAAGTATAACATAAAAGCTATCACTTGTTGTGCAAAGAAGTCGTCACTTATTGCTATCATTTGTTAAAGTCGCTTAACATGCAAACTCAGGGGGAATCATACTTAGGGGGAATCTCTCAATCTTTTTAATTGCCAAGGGACCTTCATCTAGTTTTTTCTAAAAGGTATGATGCACCCCACATCAACAATGTGTGGCTAGTATTCCAATTGACTGCATGCAATCTACAGACATTCATGTTTAAGCGTTTGAAGATTCCCAGACCTATTGATGTTCAAAACTGAAAGAAGATGCGAATCCAATCGAAACTACAGATGGAGAAGTGCCTATATTCTCCACCTCCGTTTCCATCCATAAGTCATGAAACTCATCAACCGGGCGATCTGGTACCACTTTATCTTCATATAGTCCCCCATGCCACCATATAATCGACTAAGGTTCCTCTTATCCTGCTCATACAACTATTCTAGAAAACCGTTTTCTTCATTCAAGGTCATGAAGTATGCTGGTAATTCGTTAATCTCCACTGGACTCTACTTCGTGGCAGCCTCACTTAACTTTTTAGCCAATTTCATCAACCTCTCTGTTTCTGAGTTCTCATTCATCCTTTTATCTGTATCTGCCTCTGTCTCTTTTGTATCATGTTTTTCTTCTTCTGTCTCTTTTGTATCAGTAGAAGAATCATCATGATCGTCGGTACTTCCATCTTTAACAGAGGTAACAACTGTCTTAGCGAATTGGAAATTTCTTCTCATGTACGTATTATATGTACTTTTATGTTTGAATTGGTGATTTTAACTATTTGCGCATGTTTAGATAAGTTTAAATGGTGTACTTAATTGCTTTTATATATAATTCTCGCGTGCTGCTTGTTGATTTCTTCTCAATACTTATTCATAAGCCGATCTCAAGTTTGTCAATAAGGAGAGGGCGCACACGTACATGCATGTGTTGAAAGCACTAAATTGATCAAAAGAAGAAGTCATGAGTCATCTATCTTTTCTTTTTTTAAATGGTTGTATTGTACATGTTATGATCGAACATGAACCATTTTTAGTAGTTTGGTTAACTAGCTAGTTACAAATGTTGTAGTTGATCAATACTACACTTAAGCCTATGTGCACTGGTATAATATTAATGCGAACAAAGTACTACTGTTGATCTATTAATTAAAATTCACCAGTTTGCTTGATCTGGTATATATAATGCAAACAAGTTTTGAATGATTTTGTGATTTTAATTTTGTGTTATGCGGGGTAATAAATTGTATAAAAAATTAAAATATAAAAAAAGGACCAATAAGAAACGCTTATACATATAAGCGTTTCTTATACTCTCGCACCAAATGTCATAAAGAACGCTTATCAAGATAAGCGTTTTTTATAAATCTTCATAAAGAACGCTTATAGTAAACAAGCGTTTTTTATAGTCGGACATAAAGAACGCTTCAAGGTGAAAGCGTTCTTTATGCCTCATAGATTCCCACCACCTCACCCACTTTAAAAAACGCTTTAACGATAAGCGTTCTATTAAATTAATGTATAAATAGCGCTTACAACACGTTCTTTAAGAGGCTCAACCATTTGCGTCGCCCGCATAAAAAACGGTTATAAAACGTTCCAAAAGACAAATAAAAACGTTGTTTATTCCTTTTTTTCCAGCAGTGTGATTGGGTTCTACACACTAACATCGAAAGACCAGTACCGAAATCAAACACAAAGAGATATAGTGGTTCAGCCAATGATCTGGCCTACATCCACTTCTTCACGTTATTTCTATTACTTTCTTTAGTGCTACAGTATTAGAGAGATTTTCTAGAGTCTTTCTCCTCTTTTTTGTCTCCCCCTACAAATGAGCCCCCAATTCCTATTTATATACATTCTAAGGTAAGATCTATCTTTAAACCCTTGTACATATGGCGTTATTCTATTGGAGCAACCCTTTAATCTTTAACACTTTTCTCTTTGTAAAGCCATCTGGTTAAAAGACACAGGGTGCGGGGTGTGATGACCGGGTGTAGAGGGCAAGGTGCGGGATGTGGCGCCCGGTCACAGAGTGTAGGGCGCAAAATGTGGGGCTTGGTCATGAGGTCTAGGGCCCGAACTAAGAGTCGGGCAGGGGCCCAGACTAATGCTTGGGTCCAGGTCGGGGCTTGGGGTCTGGACCGTCTTGGCTCTTTTGTCTCGTCATATTTTTCACCTCTTCAAGACATAATGTAACGACCCCAAAACCACCCTGGTTGAGAGACCGTTACACGCCGCACACTTATTACCTAAGACGCGCAAGGCCACACTATCGAAATCCCAAAACAGAACTAATGCTCATATATTACCAAATAAACGATTACAACATGTCATTACAATACACAGGCGGAAGCCCAACCGAAATACAAAGCATAATCTAATTACAATTGGGCACCATGGCCAAACAAGCCGAATACACAACTCAAATGCCAAAACGAAAAGGAAAAGCTGAATCTCCAAGCACGAACTAAAACCTATAAATCAGACGGAGATAGGGGTGAGCAAAACTATAGCTCAGCAGGTGATAAACTTCATCAGTTGAGCATGCTCAAAATAGATACTGAACATACATATATATACGTATACGAAAGCGCTTAGCCAGAGCGAAATCAGAGACAAAGCAGAAGTCTTTCAAATAGACAGAAGTCTAAAGCAGAAGGAGCTAAGCGGTGGTCAAAACATACACTTAATAGCAGAAGATAACTGAAGCTGAAAGCTTGACGAAGTCAGGAGCTTAACAAACTCAAAAGCTTATACACAAACAGAGGCTTAGCAAAATCAGAAGCTTAGCAAAATCTAGAACTTAGCAGAAGACGGTAAGCACACAGCAAACCATCTCAAATCAAATACAGATAGGGAGTAGACAAGTACAACACTTCACAAATCAGAAATCCTCAACAGACAGGAAGCACACAGTAGCATATCTGAGTTTGCAAACAGACAGAGCAGGCGGAAGCAGTACAAACAAACAGAGGTGTTTAAAGGACAGAAAACACACAGCAGTCTGTCAAACACAAGAGCAGAGAAAATAGACAGAAGCTGAACAGAACACGAACAGAAGTGGGACACTAGCATTCAAAGCATACAGACAGAATGGGTAAGCAACCCGTGAACAGAACGAGGAAACATCACTCGTAAACAGAACAGGTGGGAACCTGTGAACAAAACGGGGATACCACCTGTGAAACAGAAGGATGTCCTACATAGCGCGCTACAAGATAGCTAAACCAGCCATCCACGGTTCAGATACAGAGAAGACTAGGTCCAAAAACAGAAGCTTGCGGAACAGATCAAAGCTTTATACAGAACAGGACAAAATTCCTTGTTAGATCAGAGCAAAAAGCAGAAGCTTAACGAAATCAGAGCATAAGCTTACTAACGGAAAGCCTTAGCAAAACAGATGTTGTAACCCGACTAGAATATACGAAAGCAAAACTGAAGTCAGAGGTTGAATCACATTTTCAGAGCATATCAGAGGTCAAAGGCTTATCGGAGACCTTAAAATCAGAAAACACTTAAGCACATGCTAAAACACATAAAAACAGATAGTACTCGCAAAGAGGAATCCAACACCGCAAACGGCACTTAAAATGGAACTCAAACGAAGAAGTTATGGTCAAAACAGTGAGACGTCCGAACTTTTGTTCGAACGTCGAAGTTCGGACGCAAGTCGAACTAAAACAGGTCGAAGAAAATCATAGTGTCCGAACTTCAATGTTCGGACTGAAGTTTGGACGGTTTCTGGTAAAAAACCCGTGGTGAAATCCGAACGTCGAAGTTCGGTTTATCCAAAAAACAGAGGGTGTCCGAACTTCAAAGTTCGGACTGAAGTTCGGACACCTGCAGAATTCAAAAATAAAAAACGCAGTAGAGGCCTGTCCGAACTTCAAAGCTCGGTCTGAAGTTCGGACAGCCCAAAAAATGCAATTTTCTGAAGCGAACAAACGAACAGAAACACCGTAACAAATCCAAATTGACACACACTTTCAGAAAACAACCTTGGGGGTTTAAGCCTTTGAAACAGCAGTAAATCAGACATAATTAAACACAAACACAAAGTCAATCAAATGATTTAATTTGCAAAATCGAAACTCCCTAAGGCTGGACACACACACCCGAATCCATTCACCACCTACCTCACATCCAAAACAATGCTATATTTGCAGACTCTACAAAACGCCCTCCTCGAATCACCCCTCGAACGGCATTCCATCGAATTGAACCACTCCAAAAATACAAAATCAAATTCAGAAAAGGGAAAGGAAAACTCAACGGAGAAGAGAACCGGAATTTACAAACCAAACCGGATTGACGACTGACGGACAAACAGAATTCCACTGGCGGATCTCTAGCAATCAATTACAGGAAGGAGATTGAAAGAAGGGAGAAGAGCAAAGGGAGGTTATGGAGAGCGAGAAAGAACCGTCGTGCGAGAGAACGCCAGGATAGTGGAAGGAGGAATTGATCGTGAATAGAAATTTGAGAAAGGAGAGTTTGGAAATAATAAAATAAGAAATAAGTCCTTAACTCTTTAATTACTAACAGAACGCAAAAGGACATTTTTAGCCCTCCTTCCACAAGCTAACATATGACATCAGGAGAATGTCATAGACAATCTAATATAAGATTACAAAATTTCACAAACTCCCTTTACGAATCAGAAAGGAAATAAAAAAATCTGGGGCATAACAATATACCCCCCCTTAAAAAGAATTTCGTCCTCAAAATTCGACGAAACCAGAATGTGAACAAATAAACTTCTAGCGCCAGGATACAATGAACACTCACAAGGCCAACACTAGGACTCACTACTGATTTACTGATAGAAGGAAAAACAGATGATTACTAACACATAGCTTTGAGACACAGAAGGGAACACTCACAAAGCTAACACTTAGACTACACTGGCCTATCACTGACAGAGGAAATAAAGCAGATAATCACTGAAGGCTCAGCACAAAGGAACAAAAAGAACACTCATTCATTTCAGAAGCTCTAACCTCAAAGAGCTAAAACTCAAGTTTACTGGTTGACTTACTAACAGAAGAGGCGGAACAGAAGATCAGTAACTCTCAGCCCAAAAGCACAGGAACTCTCAGAAGTCATCCTTACCCAAGGACGAAACACACTCGCAAGCTCACACCAGAACACAACATAGAACATACAAGCCAGACGTACAACCCAAGCTCATAACTGAAGCACACAACTCTGTCAAACAAGAACTAACATTCGGTCATCCTTTCCCAAAGGACCCGACTCCCTCATACTCACTTTAGAACACACAAGCACATGCAAACAGACACTACGCTTCCGGTGCGCCACTCTGATAGTAGACAACCACAGAGTAGACACACATAACAGACACCAGAGAGCAGTCAATCCACATAGCATATAGCACACAACAACAAGCAAGGACATGGAAGCGTAGACATGCAGACACCCACAAATCCCAATGAGAACAAAACCTGGCTTTGATACCATTAAATGTAATGACCCCAAAACCACCCTGGTTGAGAGACCGTTACATGCCACGCACTTATTACCAAGACGTGCAAAGCTACATTATCGAAATCCCTAAACTGAATCAATGCTCATATATTACCAAATAAACGATTACAACATGTCTTTACAATACACAGGCGGAAGCCCAACCGAAAGACAAAGCATAATCTAATTACAATTGGGCACCATGGCCAAACAAGACGAATACACAACTCAAATGCCAAAATGAAAAGGAAAAGCTGAATCTCTAAGCACGAACTAAAAGCTGCAAATCAGACGGAGATAGGGGTGAGCAAAACTATAGCTCAGCAGGTGATAAACTTCATCAGCTGAGCATGCTCAAAACAGATACTGAACATACATATATATACATATACGAAAGCGCTTTGCCAGAGCGAAATCAGAGACAAAGCAGAAGTCTTTCAAATAGACAGAAGTCTAATGCAGAAGGAGCTAAGCGGTGGTGAAAACATACACTTAATAGAAGAAGATAACTAAAGCTGAAAGCTTGACGAAGTCAGGAGCTTAACAAACTCAAAAGCTTATACACAAACAGAGGCTTAGCAAAATCAGAAGCTTAGCAAAATCTAGAACTTAGCAGAAGATGGTAAGCACACAGCAAACCGTCTCAAATCAGAAATCCTCAACAGACAGGAAGCACACAGCAGCCTGTCTAAGTTTGCAAACAGACAGAGCAGGCGGAAGCAGTACAAACAAACAAAGGTGTTCAAAGGACAGGAAGCACACAACAGTCTGTCAAACACAGAAGCAGAGAAAATAGACAGAAGCTGAATAGAACGCAGACAGAAGTAGGACACTAGCATTCAAAGCATACAGACAGAACGGGTAAACAACCCGTTAAAAGAACGAGGAAACCTCACTCGTAAACAGAACAGGTGGGAACCTGTGAACAGAACGGGGATACCACCTGTGAAACAGAAGGACGTCCTACATAGCGCGCTACAAGATAGCTAAACCAGCCATCCACGGTTCAGATACAGAGAAGACTAGGTTCCAGAACAGAAGCTTGCAGAACAGATCAAAGCTTTATACAGAACAGGACAGAAGTCCTTGTTTGATCAGAGCAGAAAGCAGAAGCTTAACGAAATCAGAGCATAAGCTTACTAACGGAAAGCCTTAGCAAAACAGATGTCGTAACCCGACTAGAATATACGAAAGCAAAACCGAAGTCAGAGGTTGAATCACATATTCAGAGCATATCAGAGGTCAAAGGCTTATCGGAGACCTTAAAATCTGAAAACACTTAAGCACATGCTAAAACACATAAAAACAGATAGTACTCGCAAAGAGGAATCCAACGCCGCAAACGGCACTTAAAATGGAACTCAAACGATGAAGTTATGGTCAAAACAGTGAGACGTCCGAACTTGTGTTCGAACGTCGAAGTTCGGACGCAAGTCGAACTAAAACAGGTCGAAGAAAATCACAGTGTCCGAACTTCAATGTTCGGACTGAAGTTTGGACGGTTTCTGGAAAAAAACCCGTGGTGAAATCCGAACGTCGAAGTTCGGTTTATCCAGAAAACAGAGGGTGTCCGAACTTCAAAGTTCGGACTGAAGTTCGGACACCTGCAGAACTCAAAAATAAAAAACGCAGCAGAGGCCTGTTCGAACTTCAAAGCTCGTTCTGAAGTTCGGACAGCCCAAAAAATGCAATTTTCTGAAGGGAACAGAAACGAACAGAAACACTGAAACAAATCCAAATTGACACACACTTTCAGAAAACAACCTTGGGGGTTTAAGCCTTTGAAACAGCAGTAAATCAGACAGAATTAAACACAAACACAAAGTCAATCAAATGATTTCATTTGCAAAATCGAAACTCCCTAAGGCTGGACACACACACCCGAATCCATTCACCACCTACCTCACATCCAAAACAATGCTATATTTGCAGACTCTACAAAACACCCTCCTCGAATCACCCCTCGAACGGCATTCCATCGAATTGAACCACTCCAAAAATACAAAATCAAATTCAGAAAAGGGAAAGGAAAACTCAACGGAGAAGAGAACCGGAATATACAAACCAAACCGGATTGACGACTGACGGACAAACAGAATTCCACTGGCGGATCTCTAGCAATCAATTACAGGAAGGAGATTGAAAGAAGGGAGAAGAGCAAAGGGAGGTTATGGAGAGCGAGAAAGAACCGTCGTGCGAGAGAACGCCAGGATAGTGGAAGGAGGAATTGATCGTGAATAGAAATTTGAGAAAGGAGAGTTTGGAAATAATAAAATCAGAAATAAGTCCTTAACTCTTTAATTACTAACAGAACGCAAAAGGACATTTTTAGCCCTCCTTCCACAAGCTGACATATGACATCAGGAGAATGTCATAGACAATCTAATATAAGATTACAAAATTGCACAAACTCCCTTTGCGAATAAGAAAGGAAATAAAAAAATCCGGGGCATAACAATATACCCCCACTTAAAAAGAATTTCGTCCTCAAAATTCGACGAAACCAGAATGTGAACAAATAAACTTCTAGCGCCAGGATACAATGAACACTCACAAGGCCAACACTCAGGACTCACTACTGATTTACTGATAGAAGGAAAAACAGATGATTACTAACACATAGCTTTGAGACACAGAAGGGAACACTCACAAAGCTAACACTTAGACTACACTGGCCTATCGCTGACAGAGGAAATAAAGCAGATAATCACTGAAGGCTCAGCACAAAGGAACAAAAAGAACACTCACTCATTTCAGAAGCTCTAACCTCAAAGAGCTAACACTCAAGTTTACTGGTTGACTTACTGACAGAAGAGGCGGAACAGAAGATCAGTAACTCTCATCCCAAAAGCACACGAACTCTCATAAGTCATCCTTACCCAAGGACCAAACACACTTGCAAGCTCACACCAGAACACAACATAGAACATACAAGCCAGACGTACAACCCAAGCTCATAACTGAAGGACACAACTCTGTGAAACAAGAACTAACATTCGGCCATCCTTTCCCAAAGGACCCGACTCCCTCATACTCACTTTAGAACACACAAGCACATGCAAACAGACACTACGCTTCCGCTGCGCCACTCTGATAGTAGACAACCACAGAGTAGACACACATAACAGACACCAGAGAGCAGTCAATCCACATAGCATATAGCACACAACAGACAACAAGCAAGGACATGGAAACGTAGACATGCAGACACCCACAAATCCTAATGAGAACCAAACCTGGCTTTGATAACTCTAAATGTAATGACCCCAAAACCACCCTGGTTGAGAGACTGTTACATGCCACACACTTATTACCTAAGACGTGCAAGGCTACATTATCGAAATCCCTAAACTGAATCAATGCTCATATATTACCAAATAAACGATTACAACATGTCTTTACAATACACAGGCGGAAGCCCAACCGAAATACAAAGCATAATCTAATTACAATTGGGCACCATGGCCAAACAAGCCGAATACACAACTCAAATGCCAAAATGAAAAGGAAAAGCTGAATCTCTAAGCACGAACTAAAAGCTGCAAATCAGACGAAGATAGGGGTGAGCAAAACTATAGCTCAACAGGTGATAAACTTCATCAGCTGAGCATGCTCAAAACAGATACTGAACATATATATATATACATATACGAAAGCGCTTAGCCAGAGCGAAATCAGAGACAAAGCAGAAGTCTTTCAAATAGACAGAAGTCTAAAGCAGAAGGATCTAAGCGGTGGTCAAAACATACACTTAATAGCAGAAGATAACTAAAGCTGAAAGCTTGACGAAGTCAGGAGCTTAACAAACTCAAAAGCTTATACACAAATAGAGGCTTAGCAAAATCAGAAGCTTAGCAAAATCTAGAACTTAGCAGAAGATGGTAAGCACACAGTAAACCGTCTCAAATCAGAAATCCTCAACAGACAGGAAGCACAGAGCAGCCTATCTGAGTTTGCAAACAGACAGAGCAGGCGGAAGCAGTACAAACAAACAGAGGTGTTCAAAGGACAGAAAGCACACAACAATCTGTCAAACGCAAAAGCAGAGAAAACAGACAGAAGCTGAACAGAACGCGGACAGAAGTGGGACACTAGCATTCAAAGCATACAGACAGAACGGGTAAACAACCCGTGAAAAGTACGAGGAAACCTCACTCGTAAACAGAACAGGTGGGAACCTGTGAACAGAACGGGGATACCACCTGTGAAACAGAAGGACGTCCTACATAGCGCGCTACGAGATAGCTAAACCAGCCATCCACGGTTCAGATACAGAGAAGACTAGGTTCCAAAACAGAAGCTTGTAGAACAGATCAAAGCTTTATACAGAACAGGACAGAAGTCCTTGTTAGATCAGAGCAGAAAGCAGAAGCTTAACGAAATCAGAGCATAAGCTTACTAACGGAAAGCCTTAGCAAAACAGATGTCGTAACCCGACTAGAATATACGAAAGCAAAACCGAAGTCAGAGGTTGAATCACATTTTCAGAGCATATCAGAGGTCAAAGGCTTATCGGAGACCTTAAAATCAGAAAACACTTAAGCACATGCTAAAACACATAAAAACAGATAGTACTCGCAAAGAGGAATCCAACGCCGCAAACGACACTTAAAATGGAAGTCAAACGAAGAAGTTATGATCAAAACAGTGAGACGTCCGAACTTGTGTTCGAACGTCGAAGTTCGGACGCAAGTCGAACTAAAACAGGTTGAAGAAAATCACAGTGTCTGAACTTCAATGTTCGGACTGAAGTTTGGATGGTTTCTGGAAAAAAACCCGTGGTGAAATCCGAACGTCGAAGTTCGGTTTATCCAGAAAACAGAGGGTGTCTGAACTTCAAAGTTCGGACTGAAGTTCGGACACCTGCAGAACTCAAAAATAAAAAACGCAGCAGAGGCCTGTCCGAACTTCAAAGCTCGGTCTGAAGTTCGGACAGCCCAAAAAATGCAATTTTCTGAAGCGAACAGAAACACCGAATCAAATCCAAATTGACACACACTTTCAGAAAACAACCTTGGGGGTTTAAGCCTTTGAAACAGCAGTAAATCAGACAGAATTAAACACAAACACAAAGTCAATCAAATGATTTAATTTGCAAAATCGAAACTCCCTAAGGCTGGACACACACACCCGAATCCATTCACCACCTACCTCACATCCAAAGCAATGCTATATTTGCGGACTCTACAAAACGCCGTCCTCGAATCACCACTCGAACGACATTCCATCGAATTGAACCACTCCAAAAATACAAAATCAAATTCAGAAAAGGGAAAGGAAAACTTAACGAAGAAGAGAATCGGAATTTACAACCAAACCGGATTGACGACTGACGGACAAACAGAATTCCACTGGCGGATCTCTAGCAATCAATTACAGGAAGGAGATTGAAAGAAGGGAGAAGAGCAAATGGAGGTTATGGAGAGCGAGAAAGAACCGTCGTGCGAGAGAACGCCAGGATAGTGGAAGGAGGAATTGATCGTGAATAGAAATTTGAGAATGGAGAGTTTGGAAATAATAAAATAAGAAATAAGTCCTTAACTCTTTAATTACTAACAGAACGCAAAAGGACATTTTTAGCCCTCCTTCCACAAGCTAACATATGACATCAGGAGAATGTCATAGACAATCTAATATAAGATTACAAAATTGCACAAACTCCCTTTACGAATCAGAAAGGAAATAAAAAAATCTGGGGCATAACAATATACCCCCCCTTAAAAAGAATTTTGTCCTCAAAATTCGACGAAACCAGAATGTGAACAAATAAACTTCTAGCGCCAGGATACAATGAACACTCACAAGGCCAACACTCAGGACTCACTACTGATTTACTGATAGAAGGAAAAACAGATGATTCCTAACACATAGCTTTGAGACACAGAAGGGAACACTCACAAAGCAAACACTTAGACTACACTGGCCTATCGCTGATAGAGGAAATAAAGCAGATAATCGCTGAAGGCTCAGCACAAAGGCACAGAAAGAACACTCACTCATTTCAGAAGCTCTAACCTCAAAGAGCTAACACTCAAGTTTACTGGTTGACTTACTGACAGAAGAGGCGGAACGGAAGATCAGTAACTCTCAGCCCAAAAGCACAGGAACTCTCATAAGTCATCCTTACCCAAGGACCAAACACACTCGCAAGCCCACACCAGAACACAACATAGAACATACAAGCCAGACGTACAACCCAAGCTCATAACTGAAGCACACAACTCTGTCAAACAAGAACTAACATTCGGTCATCCTTTCCCAAAGGACCCGACTCCCTCATACTCACTTTAGAACACAGCACATGCAAACAGACACTACGCTTCCGATGCGCCACTCTGATAGTAGACAACCACAGAGTAGACACACATAACAGACACCAGAGAGCAGTCAATCCACATAGCATATAGCACACAACAGACAACAAGCAAGGACATGGAAGCGTAGACATGCAGACACCCACAAATCCCAATGAGAACCAAACCTGGCTTTGATACCACTAAATGTAATGACCCCAAAACCACCCTGGTTGAGAGACCGTTACATGCCACACACTTATTACCTAAGACGTGCAAGGCTACATTATCGAAATCCCTAAACTGAATCAATGCTCATATATTACCAAATAAACGATTACAACATGTCTTTACAATACACAGGCGGAAGCCCAATCGAAATACAAAGCATAATCTAATTACAATTGGGAACCATGGCCAAACAAGCCGAATACACAACTCAAATGCCAAAATGAAAAGGAAAAGCTGAATCTCTAAGCACGAACTAAAAGCTGCAAATCAGACGGAGATAGGGGTGAGCAAAACTATAGCTCAGCAGGTGATAAACTTCATCAGTTGAGCATGCTCAAAACAGATACTGAACATACATATATATACATATACGAAAGCGCTTAGCTAGAGCGAAATCAGAGACAAAGCAGAAGTCTTACAAATAGACAGAAGTCTAAAGCAGAAGGAGCTAAGCTGTGGTCAAAACATACACTTAATAGCAGAAGATAACTAAAGCTGAAAGCTTGACGAAGTCAGGAGCTTAACAAACTCAAAAGCTTATACACAAACAGAGGCTTAGCAAAATCAGAAGCTTAGCAAAATCTAGAACTTAGTAGAAGATGGTAAGCACACAGCAAACCGTCTCAAATCAAAAATCCTCAACACACAGGAAGCACATAGAAGCCTATCTGAGTTTGCAAACAGACAGAGCAGGCGGAAGCAGTACAAACAAACAGAGGTGTTCAAAGGACAGAAAGCACACAACAGTCTGTCAAACACAAAAGCAGAGAAAACAGACAGAAGCTGAACAGAACGCGGACAGAAGTTAGACACTAGCATTCTAAGCATACAGACAGAACGGGTAAACAACCTGTGAAAAGAATGAGGAAACCTCACTCGTAAACAGAACTTGTGGGAACCTGTGAACAGAACGGGGATACCACCTGTGAAACAGAAGGACGTCCTACATAGCGCGCTACGAGATAGCTAAACCAGCCATCCACGGTTCAGATACAGAGAAGACTAGGTTCCAAAACAGAAGCTTGCAGAACAGATCAAAGCTTTATACAGAACAGGACAGAAGTCCTTGTTAGATCAGAGCAGAAAGCAGAAGCTTAACGAAATCAGAGCATAAGCTTACTAACGGAAAGCCTTAGCAAAACAGATGTCGTAACCTGACTAGAATATACGAAAGCAAAACCAAAGTCAGAGGTTGAATCACATTTTCAGAGCATATCAGAGGTCAAAGGCTTATCGGAGACCTTCAAATCAGAAAACACTTAAACACATGATAAAACACATAAAAACATATAGTACTCGGAAAGAGGAATCCAACGCCGCAAACGACACTCAAAATAGAGCTCAAACGAAGAAGTTATGGTCAAAACAGTGAGACGTCTAAACATGTGTTCGAACGTCGAAGTTCGGACGCAAGTCGAACTAAAACAGGTCGAAGAAAATCTCAGTGTCTGAACTTCAATGTTCGGACCAAAGTTCGAACGGTTTCTGGAATACAACCTGTGGTGAAGTCCGAACGTCGAAGTTCGGTTTATCCAGAAAACAGAGGGTGTCCGAACTTCAAAGTTCGGACTGAAGTTCGGACACCTGCAAAACTCGAAAATAAAAAATGCAGCAGAGGCCTGTTTGAACTTCAAAGCTCGGACTGAAGTTCGGACAGGCCGAAAAATGCAATTTCCTGAAGAGAACAAAAACGAACAGAAACACCGAAACAAATCCAAATCGACACACACTTTCAGAATACAACCTTGGGGGTTTAAGCCTTTGAAACAACAGTAAATCAGACAGAATTAAACACAAACACAAAGTCAATCAAACGATTTAATTTGCAAAATCGAAACTCCCTAAGGCTGGACACACACACCCGAATCCATTCACCACCTACCTCACATCCAAAGCAATGCTATATTTAAGGAACTCTACAAAACGCCCTCCTCAAATCACCACTCGAACGGCATTACATCGAATTGAACCACTCCCAAAATATAAAATCAAATTCAGAAAAGGGAAAGGAAAACTCAACGGAGAAGAGAACCGGAATTTACAAACCAAACCTGATTGACGACTGACGGACGAACAGAATTCCACTGGCGGATCTCTAGCAATCAATTACAGGAAGGAGATTGAAAGAAGGGAGAAGAGCAAAGGGAGGTTATGGAGAGCGAGAAAGAACCGTCGTGCGAGAGAACGCCAAGATAGTGGAAGGAGGAATTGATCGTGAATAGAAATTTGAGAAATGAGAGTTTGGAAATAATAAAATAAGAAATAAGTCCTTAACTCTTTAATTACTAACAGAACGCAAAAGGACATCTTTAGCCCTCCTTCCACAAGCTAACATATGACATCAGGAGAATGTCATAGACAATCTAATATAAGATTACAAAATTGCACAAACTCCCTTTACGAATCAGAGAGGAAATAAAAAAATCTGGGGCATAACACATAAAAGTCTAAGTTGATATATGAAGAGTTTTTCCAAAGAATGAATGATATAATTGAAATACCCCGAACTTAATTATAGTGATTATAATTATTCTAATATGGTAGTTCAGGGCCTAATAGTGCCTAAGGAATATTGGTGAAGGAAATAAAACCAAAAGAAAAGAGAAAACGCTTAGAAAGTGAAAAATGTAAAAACGAGTGTTACATAAACGTAGAAGTTATGTGACCTGGGCTAGGATCCTAGGTGGGTTCCAAAGGCTTAATTATGCTTAGGCAATATGTAGAAACAATTTCCAAAGGAAACGGATCCATAAAATGGATTAAACCCAAAATGAACCTTAAAGCGCGTTTTTTGAGGTAACTGAGAACACACGACTTTAAGCGGGTTAAATAGACCCGTAATAATTTTGGTCAATCAAAGGGTCATTATTAAACACTAATGAAGGTCTAGAACCAATAAAATTAATTAAACGAGGAAATTCCAGAAAACAGGTTTCGAGAGTGAATAGTGAAAAAAACGGGAAGTTATGGGGTGCAAATGTAATAAGGCAGAAATTAACTTCCCCCTTTGTAATATAGGTAGCCGGCCTTAATTTGTAAAATGGGGCACGTTTTGTGCCAGTCCACACTCCCCTCTCTTATTCTTCTTTATACACTAAAGGACAAATACATAAAAGTAGGAAAAAAAGCAAAAGTAAAACCCTCTCTCTCCTAACTCTCATCCTCCCTCACGTTTTTCCCCCTTCTGAATCTTCTTCTTCCTCCTCTGAACTCCAATGGTGATTTGCAAAGAGAACATACAGCACCTCTCTTCTCTCCTAAGTTTGAACACTCAAACAAAGTCCAAATGCCACAAAAATTATACCATTGGATTCCCCTCTTCTTGGAGCACATTTCTATCCTTTCAAAAAATGAAAAGCCCAACTTTTAGCACCATGGCTGTAGCCTCATTTGGAGCTTCGATAAGAGCATTTTGATCTCCATCCTCTCCTTGTAATTCTAAGGTAAAAAGAAGCTAAAAAATATCTCTTTTCTAGTTATTCCTTTGTAAAATAAAAATCCCACGTTTAACGTCTCCTTGTTCCATGTTCTAGCCGGTTTATAATCTTCAAAGGGGTGCTGGAATATTGTTGTTTCATTAGCTAAACCCTTACCTAGGGACTTGTAAGGTAAATCCTCATTTTAGGGCTTTAAACCCTTCTTTGCATTTTTAAGGTTGATTTAGGAGATTAAATGTCTTCATAATGCTCATCGTTATTCTTGGGCATGGTCTGTAGTGTTAGTGCATTGAACCCCCTTTGAACGGTTTGAAAAGCAAGAACAAGAAACAAAGGAAAGGAGAAGAAGAAAGGAGAAAGAAAGAAAGAAAGAAAAAAGAGATACTAGTAGCACCAAGGTAATGAATCTACCTTTGTACAGATTTTTAATGGTTGTGTATGAGTAATTATCTTGCTTTAGGATGGTGTAATGCTACTGCAATGGTAAGAAATGAATGGGATTATATTGGTGTTGGGTATATTAATGTTTAAGGGCCTTAGAGCCAAGTATTTAAGCTAAATGCACAATAATATTACTGTTGAAAGTGTGCAGGAATTATGTGCTGTTAGTATCCCTTGTGGATATGGCTAGTTTAGTAGGCTTAATGGGATCAAAATAATGCTTTGGGAATGTGTAGAATTGTAGGGAAACTCTGTCAAAATTTCCTTGGGAAATTGGTGACCTAAGTGTGAAATGATAAGGGAAGAACCTAGGATGACTAGGTGCGTTTTGGAGTTAGATTGAGTAGTTAATCGCCTTGGAGACTAGATGTGATTGAATGTTATATATGGGTAAGACTTGGGATGGAGGTAAGGCAATGAAAGAACCATTGGGTTAGTGATGAAAAGAAGAAACCAAAAATTTGTAGCATTAGTTAGGAGCATTAACAGAGGAAAATGTGCAAAGTTATCAGATGTTGAGTGATGAGTTTAAGGGATGAATTAAGGAGGTTTATAGTGCCTAAATGGTGTAAAAACATGCTAGATTACACGTGGAAAGATTAGGAAAGGATTGAGTATGAATTAGGGGTTAAAATGAAGCTGAAAAGCTGCAAATATATTTGTAACAGGGCTGGTCCGGGTTTACAAACCGATACACAAACCTGAACCACCCCAAAAACGTCCCAGAAAGTCACAACAGAGGTTGTCCGGGTTTGTATCGCGGTACACAAACCCTGACCATAGTAAATGAAATACCCCAAACTTAGATATGGTGTTTAAATGATAAACTAAGATATAAGGAGGCTAAATAATGCCTTAGAAACATTAAGAAACATTTCTAATCAAAGAAAATATAAGGAAACACCAAAAGAGCAGTTTTAACAAAAACGTGCTCTAAGCTTGGAGAGACTTGGGAGAGTACCCAAATATTGTTCTAAGACCTTAGTAATATCCTAATGGTCATTTCAAATCAATTACCAAAGAAAACCAAGCTTGAAAACAAGTTAAAACATAAAATGTGCTTTAAGGAGTCTTAAAGCACGTTTTTGAAAAATTGTCTTGTAAATGAGTTTTGAATGGCTAAATGTCCATCATTACTCTTTAATTAACATGTGTACTATATAGTATCACATTTGGAAGTCTATATCAATGGGAAATCAAAAATTTCACAACAATGTGCCTTGTTTTGATGAATAGTGAATTAATTAAGCTAGTTTATAACATAAGTCTATATAAGTGAGACATTTGGTCAACAAAGACTTAATTACCCTTATTTATAAAAGGGGGCCGGTTTTTAAGTGTGACTCACCACACTTATCTAGCCAAGTAAAGAGAAAGCAAAAAGCAAGTAAGTTAACTATTCACCTTTTACATAAATATCACATTTTACTTACCTCTCTCCTCACTTCTTCATTCTCCTTTGTTTTCCCATGGTTTGAACTGCTCTCTCTCTTCTCCATTAACGTGAAGCTTCTCCATGCTAGCTCCACCTTCTCTTGCACACAACTCACTCATTTTAGCTCCAAATCCAAAACAAAATACATATTCTTCTTAGTTAGCTCAAGCTCCTCCTTTCTATCTTTTCAAAACTTCAAGAGCTTCATTTTGGTGCCAAGTCAAACCACCATTAGAGGAGGAAATTCAAGTTTGGAGACTCCATTGGCATCTCCATTCTCTTAAGGTAAAGAAAGTGTAAGAAAATCTAGGTTTCCACCATTTTCTTCACATGTCCGAAAATATACTCATGGGACTCCATGTTTATGCCTTGTTCTAGCTTGTTTCTACTCTTCAAAGGAGAGAGGAGGTCCTTCTTGCTTCATATCCAAGTTGTCTTGAGAGAAACCAAGGTAAAACAATCACTTAATACCTTAAAACATTTTTAACCTAGGGTTTGTTCCTTAGGGTTAATGTGTTATCTAGTACTCATTGGAGTCATTGGATATTGGTTAGAACATTGGCAAGGAGACACACATTGGTGACCGAGATTGAACAAAGAAAAACCTAAGGAGAAAAGCTTTTAAGCTTGTCAGAAAACAAGGTAAAATACTTACCTTAAGGTGTTTTGTTGTTTAAGGGAATGGGATTTAGGTATGTGATGAGTTTAGTAGAGTTTACATTAGAAAAGGGTTATATAAAACCTAGGAGAAACAATGACTATACTTGTGAACTTGTGACTAAGGAGCAAATGAGAAAAGAGATAGTCTAAGAATATCAAGGTGAAGAACAAGAAGCATTTTATTTCAATGGGAGCCTTGTTGAGTGTATTCGCAGGTTGAAGGCATATATATGTGGAAATTCAGTGGTTAAGATTATTGTCATTTAAGGGCCTAAGTGCCAAGCATTTTAAGTTTAAGCACTATATGATGATGTGGTGTGGTTTTGGTGTAAATTGGGTGTTAAGGTGTTGTGGTGAGAATTTGGGTGATGTTGGTTGTTTGATGGAGAAAAGCCATGTATTAGGTGGTATTATATACTAGAGAACCTATGGCAAAATTTAAAGGAGAGCTTAAGGGTTTAAGACATTCTAAGGGAATTTAATGACCAAGGAGGTACTAGGAAGTTCTAGAGATTGTCTTGATGGAAAAGGGTGAGAATAAGGTGTTCTAAGGACTTATAATGACTTAGGTATTACTAGGAAGGATTTAGGAATCAAGAGAATGACTTTGAGTATTTAGGACTTAGGTAAATGTTGATAAAGAAGCTAGGAAACTTGGGTAAGTTAGATGTAAGTGAGTGTGAAACTTTGAAATGTTTAGGTGAGAACTAGAGTATAGAATCTAAGGAAGGTTTGATAAATGCAATAAGGCTGGGAAGTGGTGTACATGGTGTGGTCAAGTTCTTAAGGAGGGAGCATTTGGTTAATTGAAATTCTTGGAGGAATGCATGTGAGAAATGTAAGAAAATAAGTGCTAAGTGTTGGGAGCTTTGTAAGAATTGAGTAAATGTTTGAGAAGATCTTTGGAAGTTGTTTTAATGAGTTTGGTGGAGGTTATAAGGTGGGTTTAAGGTGCCAAGATGGTGTTGGACCTATTAGAACACTTGTGGAAGAGTTTGGAATTGAAAGAGGCAATTTGAGAGAGATCTGTAGAGGACCGACCCAGGGTCCGACCCAGTTTTGGGTCGGTCGGGCCATGTTAAGCCAGCCGGAATGCCTCTGGACTGGACCGACCCAGGGGGTTTGGGTCGGCGGCTTAGCTTTGGGTCGGTCGGGCAAAGGTAGGAAAAAAGGGAAAAATGGGTTTGTAAGGGACCGACCCAGAGGGTTTGGGGTCGGTCGGTCTAGCTCGGGGTCGGTCGGAAGGGTTTCAGAGACGGAAGAGTGTCTGTACCGGACCGACCCAGGGGTTGGGTCGGTCGGTGGGTCGGTCGACCCTTAACAATAAAAAAAAAAGAGAAAATTATGAATTCTAAGAATGGTAATAGGTAATTGGGGTATACCTTTGGTAGGGTGGTAATGATTAGGACCCTAAGAACTTAAGAAATTAAGTTAAGATTAAGTATAAGTTTTAATGTTAAAAATAAGTGTAAGCTAAGTGGCAAAACTTGAGAGGTTATGAATGGAATCCTAGGGACTAAGTGAGTTAAGTAAGGTGCAAATAACTAATGACCTAAAAATGAATGAATGTTTAGGTTTGTGAATTGGACCCGAAGGAGGTTAACGAAACAACGATCGACGGTGAACGGTACAATCCTTCTTGTGACCTGCTTGCTAACGAGGTGTCCTCGGCTTGTGTGCTATCTGTTTAATTGCTATGACTAAAACAAGATAAAGCATGCAACCGGTTATATTGTTCTCGTTGTGTGTGATTGTGTTATATTACACTAACCGCGAGACTTAGATTGTTACTAACCAAGTTTAGTACTTACTGAGTTAAGAATAAGAGTTAAGTTTGGTGGTTGTTGGTTAATGCCCGTTAAGGCTTAGCTAGCACATGGTGATTAAGATTTCTACTAACTGGAACTCGAGTGAGGAAACCCGGGGACCGGTCCGGTCATGCATGCTAAGGAAAAAGGGGGACGGTATCTGAATCAGATCCGCCCTCCGCTTAAGGACTTGTCTTCGGACTTGTAGCCTAGGGCCGGTTGCCGGCTCAGCTACGCTGGACTCCCGTCCAGAGTAGGTGGCATTAAGATGGTGCGGTGGGATCACCTAAATCCCAGGTTCGAATTAAGCTACAACCAATCCCTTCCAGGAAAGGTTTGTATACTGAGATTAAGATTAAGATTGAGATTGAGATTACGGTAAGGTAAGGAACTGAGATTAAGGAAATGAGGACTAAGGAGGGGGTTACTAACCCACTTGTTAAGGGAACGCTTGAGTCGTTCATTGGTTGTGAACTATATATGTTCATCTGTGGTTATTGTGTTGCACTTCATATTATGCTTGTGTATGTAATCAATTTCCATGCTTCGACAATTAGTCGTCGTAGCCCCGTTAGCTTGGGGGCCATGAGAGGGTGTACCAGCATTCGTGCTGACCCCCTCGGGGGCTATTTTACACTTGCAGGTAAGAGGCCCATGAGGACGCACTACGAGAGTAGGAGCGGTTAGTCTTAGAGTGGACATTTATTTTGAGTTCGGGTTGCGCCTGTGCACCCGACTGTTTATATTAAACTGATGTAAGTTTGGGATATGTTTAAGATACTAGTACTCGGTTGGTTGTGGTATTACGAATATTGATGTTTGAGCTGGATAAGTATTTTTGGATAAGTATTGTAAGCTTTAAGCCGGTATATTCTAACGATCAGACCGTGGCAAGGTCCAGGTGATATTATTTTCCGCTGCGACGTATTCATTAAGTGTTCAGTTTGCGATAACCACGATAGGCTTTGGATGGGGTGTTACAAAAAGTGGTATCAGAGCGTAGTTACGCTCTGATCAAGAAATACCGGACGTGAGTAACCACGAGAGTTAGGATATAAGTTAAGGAATAAGTGTTGGGTTAAGGGTGTGAGAAGTTAGAGTGAGTAGAGTCAGATGACCACTAATAAGTGTGGATTGTCTTTACCGTCTACGGACGTTATAAATTTACTAACCAAACAGTGGTGAGTACGAATCTAACGTGAGTTATGCTTGTTCAGATGGCAGGACGCCTAGGGAGGCCGAGGTCGCGGCCGGGGTGGCGGCCGGGTGAGGATACTTCAGGGATACCTGGAGGGCAGACGATCGCAGAGATCGTAGCTGCCGCTTTAGGGCATATGGGCTATCAGCCTGGGTGTGGGTGCACCACCTCCACCGCCACAACCTAGGGAACCAAACTGGGTGAAGAGTCTAGCAGATCTTCGACCCGCTCATTTTAAGGGGGAGACCGATCCCGCCAAGCTTGAGGCGTACATCTCCGAGCTGGAGACCGCCTTCGAGACCCTTGATGTCCCTGCTGGGATCAAGGTGCGCTTAGCTGCTTTCTATCTGAAGGGGGCGGCAGGCGATTGGTGGAAGCTGGTGAGGGCCGAGCATGTGGCCAATCCAGAGTTCGGCTGGGGAGCAGTACACCGCCTTGCTACGAGCAAAGTACTACCCCGCCCATGTCCAGACGAAGAAGCGCTTGCAGTTGGATGCGCTTAAGCAGTCGGACAAGATGACAGTGGACGAGTATTACTCAGAGTTCACTGCCTTGCTCCGTCTTCTGCCAGGTCTAGGGTATTCTGACCAGATCTTGGTGGACCGCTTCTATGGCGGGCTTAGCCATCGACTCCGCTACGGCATGGGGCCGACGAGTTACACTACCTTGCAGGTAATAAGAACGATTGAGATTTGAGTAAGTGATGAATAAGATTTAGATTATGAGAAATAAGTGAGACTAATACTATGGAAAAGCAGGAGTGCTATCATGCCGCTGCTAAGGTTGAGATTACCGTCCAGCTGAGGGACGAGGAGAATGCTAAGAGGAAGAGTGCTGGTAAAGCTCAGAGAGTCAAGGGCAAGGAGGGTACAAGAAACAAAAGTACCAGCCTCAGGCCCAGAAAAATCAGAACCCGAAAGGGAAGGAGGAAAAGGAGAAGGCTTCGGAAGGAAGAGCCATTGAAGCTGACATATGCTATTGC
>CM041780.1:52935189-52979806 GCA_023374045.1 Limonium bicolor
TGTTTTTTATTTGGTTAAGTGAGCTAGAAGTTACAAGAGATCAAAGATGGAGTTTAATGGTGGTGGTGTGGTATTACCGTGAAAGAGAGGAAGAAGATGGAGTTGGAACCATGCGAATGCAAGGAAGAAGGGAGAAATGAAGATAAACTTGCTTTTAGAAGATATTTGTAGTTATAAACTAAATAGTACTTTAGTTAGTCATATTTATTTACTTAACATGTTAACAAGAGAGTGGTGAGTCACCACACTTAAGAAAACCGGCCCCCCAATAGTACTTAGTGGTATTATAGTCTTTATTTGTCAATTTTCTCACTTATTATAACATATGTTACAAACTAGCTTATAAAAGTCACTATTAAAAAAACAAGGCACATAGAAGTGAAATTTTTGATTTCCCATTGATATAGACTTCCAAATGTGATACTATATAGTACACATGTTAATTAAAGAGTAATGATGGACATTTAGCCATTCAAAACTTATTTACAAGACAATTTTTCAAAAATGTGCTTTAAGACTCCTTAAAGCACATTTTGTGTTTTCTATCGTTTAAATTTGTTTACTAATGCTTCTAAGACTCTTTTTAGTCTTAATATACCATATTTAAATGTTTAAACAACATACTAAGGTTTGGGGTATTTCACCCCCACTAATTTGTCATTATAACTAACTTAACGTGGCCTTAACAATCTTATAACATCATTCCTAACTAATCACCATTTTTCTAGCCAACTTTTCCTAACCTTAAACAACATTTTTGGCCAACACAGTGGCATGTCCGAACTTGTGTCCGGACTTCCCATGTTCGGACGCAAGCCGTGACTTAAAACTAGAAACAGACGCATGTCTGAACATGTGTCCGGACTTCGGAAGTTCGGACATGGGTCGAGGGAAATTTCAAAGTAAAATCTCATGTGTCCGAACCTGTGTCCGGACTTCTGAAGTTCAGACACAGTTCAAGACTCTGAGAATTTCTACGCAACAGGGCCTGTCCGAACGTCCATGTCCGGACGGATGTTCGGACAAGCCAAAACACTCACTTTCCAAGCCTTTAAACACTTAACCAATTTCCACCAAAATCTCTAACACTTATAGTATTTCCTCCTTAGGTTTCTAAGTGATGTTTCATGCCTATGGTAAGCATTATACCATAATATTTCTTCTCCATTTGAACATCCACTCTTAAGCATCTTTTCTCACAACTAAATTCCTTATGTCATCCTTGTAGTCCTTTTACAAGTTTATTCCTTCTCCTTGTTTTCCAAAGTTTGCCTAAGTCCTAGAACAACTCCGAAATGACTTTGGTGTGTCCCAAAACACTCATTTGATTTCTAGAACTTCCAAGACAATGTCTAAATCCTTGAAGCACTCTAAACACCTTAATACATGCCTTTTTCCCTAGTAGAACATTTAATCATTCTCAACACTTCCAAACTCACCAAAGCTCTTTTTTTAACACTTAGAACTTGTTATACCCAAAATTTTGACCCCCTAGGTTAGGGTCTACGGGGTGCTGGTGTTGTGAGAGGCATTTTAATCAAGTAGTGAGGGATTCCGGCTCGATCGGCGCGCTCCATGGCATGGGGAACAGCTTCGTCATCTTCAGGGGCGTTTTGGTAATCTTTAAAGGCTCCTGAGACCTCCTAAGCTTTCTCTCTCCTCCAAAGGATGCCCAATCAGCTTGAAACGCTTTGATATTTTAACCCATGATAGAGGATGACATTCTAAGCATAATGGCAATGGAATTTTGATTTTTCAAGTTTCCAATAATTTTCTAGCAATTTCTGACTGGATCTGACAAGAAATTCAATTTAAAAATATTCCAACATTTAAAAAATTCGTTTCCACCTCAGAAAATCATAATATCCATCCTTGACATGTGGTTAAAATTTCACAGCAAAATTCCTTTGGGAAGTCTTTTAATTAAAATACCAGAAAATCTTACTTTTACTAGATTTTCTTTATCTTTAAGAAAGTCTATATAAGGGGATAGGTTTTTGGATAAAGAGAGAACTCCATATGCTCAAGAACCCTAGAGAGTCAGAAAACACAGCCTCCTCTCTCTCTCTCACGTTTTCCAACACCCGGCCACCCAAATGATACTGAAAATCCCCCGAAATCACCATCTAAACACGTTTTCCAATGCCCAAAGCACCAATAGTCATCAAAACCCCACAAAAACACCACCAAAACGTGAAGAACAGCAAGAACAACCAACAACCAAAAGCTTGGTTCGAAATCCTTTCGGGTCTGCCATCAACGAAGCACTCAACGAATCCCGGTGTGAAGAATCACCTTGAATTCGTAGGTAAAACAGGTTACAACTCTACTTTTCTAATTCCCCATGACCTTATTAACTCTCTGTCAAATTTTGGGCTCAAACTAACCTTCGTACGCTTCTGTATTGCTGTTTGTTTAAGCTTCTGTCCAATAACTTGTTTACTAAGTTTCGTGCTTAATTCGAACTCAAATTGAAAACTTTCAATCACTAACGTCTTGTACATCTTTCAGGCTACACACCCATAAAATTTGAGCCAAAAACACCTTCGGGAACAGCCTTAACGCCGCCGTCCGAGGGCGGTCCGCATCCACGGACGTCATGCCCACGGAAGGCGGCGGGATTTTTAAATTTTAAAAATTTAGGTTTTTCTAATAATATCCGGGCCCACGGACGGCCTGTCCGTGGCCCCGGACTTTACAATTTTCTGTTTTCTGTTTAATTCGACTTTTATTTTCATATAGGTTAACTGGGGTCTGTGGTCTCGGACATTAGGTCCGTGGCTACGGACGGAAACAAAATTTGACCTAATTCTGCCTCCGAAACCCTAGTTTAGGTAATTTTAATTTCCACTTTAATTTTCTGCCAAAAAAACGTTAAAAAATAAAAAAAACAGAAGCACGCACCTAGGTTAAAAACAACTTTGTAGAAAGCCGTAAATAAACCAAGTAGAGGAAAAACGACCTAGGAAGGGTAATGAAAGTAATTTGAACGCTAATTAAGTCGAATATCAAGCCCCCGAACCCGAACTCTCCTTTCCTAATTTGATCTAGGTTAAAATTAGGTTGCGACTCATAATAGGTTCTAGTGAGCTAGCCTAGGTTTTAATAATTTTGTTATATGACATAGTTATTAATCTTAGGTTATAAGTGGACCTAAAACCCGATTAGATCCTAATCAAGTTAATCCACATAGGATAGGGTTTAAAATCGAGGCTCACAGAACTTCTTATACATCATCTAAAATTTGACATGGGTTCTTCTAGCACATTGCTATACCAAAGCACATTGCTTTCACCATTAGACATTCAAGAACACCTAAATCCATCAAGAGTATTCTCACACTCAAACACTTAGGTTTTCACCCTTTTACAACCAAAAGCACTTAATCACTTAATGCACATTTCTTACACACCAACATATTGTTTTTCCTCCTTTAACCATCCAAGACACTCATCTTCACAAGAATGTTCTTTACACACATCCAAATCCTTAAACTACACTACATCACAATATGGTACATAAACTTAAATTGCCTAGCACTTAGGCCCTTAAATAACATGGCTCTTAGGCCCTTAAATTGCATAAACCTTAAACACTGAATTTCCCACATAGATAATGCCTTTGACCTGCAATTACATACAACAACACATATGCCCTTTAATACTTTCCTTGAGAGCATTTTACTAGGTCATTCACCTTTGGCTCCTTAGGTATTTTATTAAGCAAATCAAGCTCATTTTCCTAAGGCATTTAAACTACATTGAGATAGTTTGTTTACCTATTTTTCCTCACAAACTTCTTTCTTGTTTCCTTGTAAAACCGGTAAGGATGTTTGGTTGTTTGTCAACTTCTAAACAATGTACAAATAATAGAATGAGTATTCGAGCATTATGCTTCATCTCATTGAAAACCCTAGGCACATATATTGTCTTAACACGTTAAGGTAATTGTTTTACCTTGGAATTGGAAGAGAACTTGAATAAGTATCAAGGGAGGACTCCACCAAGCCCTTGAATGATTGGAATGTAGCTTGAACAAAGCAAGGTAAATACACCATTAGTGGTGATTTTCGGTTAACGTAAAACATGGAGGAAACATTTATTTTCTTTGAGTTTCCTTACCTTGAAGCAAAGGAGAACAACAAGGTGTGAAAAGATGAGTTCAAGCTCCATCAATGGTGAATCTCCTTGGCACCGAAATGAGGCTTTTGAAGATTTGAAAAGATAGGAGTGTAGAGCTTGCTCCAACTAGAAGAATGGTGGTCTTGAAATTGAATTTGGACCATGGAGCTAGGAGTTACAAGCATTCAAAGATGGAGTTCTTGTGTGGAACTATAGCAAATCGTAAATGGAAGGGAGGAAGGAAGCTTGAAGACGTGGGAAATGAAGGAGGAAGGGAGAAATGAAGATAAGTTTTGCTTTTGGAAGATATTTATGTTATAAAGTAACTTTCTTCTTTTACTTACTTTTCCTTCCTTTCCTTAATTGATTTCTTTTACATGTTGGTGACTCACCATGATAAAAACCGGCCCCCATCTCTACCTAGGGGTGTAATAGTCTTTGTTGACCAATAAACTTACTTATATTGACTTATGTTATAAATTTGCACATTTTGGTTACTATTCACAAACTAAGGCACATATTTGTGAAATTTTTGATTTCCCATTGATATAGACTTCCAAATGTGATACTATATAGTACACATGTTAATTAAAGATTAATGATGGACATTAGCCATTCAAAACTCTTTTACAAAACAATTTTTCAAAAATGTGCTTTAAGACTCCTTAAAGCACATTTTGTGTTTTAACTTGTTTTCAAGCTTGGTTTTCTTTAGTAATTGGCTTAATATGTTCATTAACATATTTATAAGGTATAGGTAAGACCTTTAGGTCTTATACAAATTTATCCCAAGCTTAGAGCACATTTTTGCTCTTATTGACTTTAAGGTATATTCTTGTGTTTTGTTTGGTTTAACTGTCTACCAAAGTTTCTTAAGGACTTAATTAGCCTTATTAAATCATAATTGAATATTATTAAGTCTTAGTAGGCTCTTTGGGTCCTAACCAAGTTCACTCCAAGCTTAGAGCATGTTTTTGCTCAAACTGTATCTTAATGCTTTATTGCATTTTACTATGGTTTAAATTGTTCACTGATGTTTCTAAGGCACTTTTTAGTCTTTACATACCATAGTTTAATATTTAAACCACATATCAAGGTTTGGGGTATTTCACTTGAACACTCTTGTTCTTCCTTGTTTGGAAATCGGCAAGAGGACTTGGTTACCTGTCAATGTTCTAATCAATATACAAGTAACACCAATGAGCATTCAAGCTTCATTCTTAAACTCATTTACAAACCCTAGGTTATATATATTGTCTTAACACATTAAGGTAATTGTTTTACCTTGGAATTGGAAGAGAGCTTGAATAAGTATCAAGAGAGGACTCCTCCTAGCCCTTAGAAGATTCAAATGAAGCTAAAACAAGCAAGGTAAAGACACCATTGTGAGGTGAATTTTCGGACATGTACCAAAATGAGAGGGAACATGGTTTTTATTTGATTTTCCTTACCTTGAAGCATAAGAGAATGACAAGGCATGAAAATATGAGCTCAAACTCCTTCAAAGGTGAATATCCATGGCACCAAAATAGAGTTCTTGAAGATTTGAAAAGAGGGAAATGAGGAGCTTGATCTAACTAAGACAAAGGTAGTCTTGAAATTGATTTTGGAGCATGGAATCATAAGTTACAAGTGAAAGAAGATGAAGAATGAGATGGTGCTGTAGCAAACCGAGAATGGAGCTTGGGAGAGATGAAGAAATCGTGTGAAATGAAGAAGAATAAAAGAATGAGAAGGTAAGTAGCTAGCTTTAGATATTTGTTTGTTAAAAGCAAATAGTAACTTGCTTTATCCTTTATGTATTTACTTGATAAGTGCTAGCAAGGGTGGTGACTCACACAATGAAAACCGGCCCCCCTTTAGTTACTTAGGGGTGTTTTGGTCTTAGTTGACCAATTAACTTACTTATATTGACTTATGTTATAAATTTGCATATTTTGGTTACTATTCACAAAAACAAGGCACATAGTTGTGAAATATTTGATTTCCCATTGATTTAGACCTCCAAATGTGATACTAAGTAGTACACATATTAATTAAAGAGTAATGATGGACATTTAGCCACTCAAAACTCATTTACAAGACAATTTTTCAAAAATGTGCTTTAAGACTCCTTAAAGCACATTTTGTGTTTTAACTTGTTTTCAAGCTTGGTTTTCTTTATTAATTGATTTAATATGTTCATTAACATATTTATAAGGTATAGGTATGACCTTTAGGTCTTATACAAATTTATCCCAAGCTTAGAGCACATTTTTGCCCATATTGACTTTAAGGCATTTATTTGTGTTTTGTTTGGTTTAATTGTCTACCAAGGTTTCCTAAGGATTTAATTAGCCTTATTAAATCATAATTGAATATTATTAAGTCTTTGTAGGCTCTTTGGGTCCTAACCAAGTTCACTCCAAGCTTAGAGCATGTTTTTGCTCAAGTTGTGTCTTAGTGCTTTATTACATTTTACTATGGTTTAAATTGTTCACTGATGTTTCTAAGGCACTTTTTAGCCTTTACATACCATAGTTTAACTGTTTAACAACATATCAAGGTTTGGGGTATTTCAATCTACCCCCCTTAAAAGAACTTCGTCCTCGAAGTTTACACTTCCCACACATCTTTTGGTTTAGAACGCAGGAATCACTTGGAAATAAACTTCCATAACCAAACATACTTTACATCACAACCTCGGACTTAACGGTCTGGGTACATATACACATCCATACATAACATAACATACTCACATGATAACCTCGGACTCAATGGTCCGGGTATCTTAACAACATTTGCACATACATACAACCCTTAGACTCTTGGGTCTGGGTACCATAACAACATTTAGACCCATAGGTCTTGATAACATAACAGCCTTTAGACACATAGGTCTATGTAACACAACAACATTTAGACTCATAGGTCTTGATAACATACACTTTTGGAACTCAAGGTCAAAATAATATTTATTACACATACCACACAACATGTCATAGCATGTATAACAATCAAAAATATCCTTTTATATACACTGTGATCCCGCAGAACCCGGTCGCGATGGACACCTTCTAGTCCCCGTTCCTTTGGGAGTTCGAAACATTCACTTAATTTTTAACATATGTACTTCTCATGTCGCCGGTCCGAAGACAAAGGCTCATACGTCCTCAGCCCGTGAGCAAGTACTACAAAAATATTCTTTACCAGGTTAAGTATAAGAGAATCCTTTATTTCAAATGTTAACCGACTGTTTTGAAAACACCAATTGAAAATCCTTTTTGAAAACACATACAACTCCAAGTCCAACTTATGCTCTTTGCTTCTTTTCTTAGCGTGGTTAATTGTGACCACTTACAGGGAGCTTCAAGAATCATCCAACCCTGATGTGATCAGCACCAGTGTTGAACTATCCTTTCACCCCAATCTGTGTTCGGCTTCCCTTGATCTCATGATAATCAAGTTTCACCTCCCACTTCAATTTCAAGCATCAAGTAAATCACTCATTTCCAATTTTCTATCTTTTTAATCATTCTAATCATGATCATAACATCTCCAAGGGATAGAACTTCGCCTATCAGTTATTTCCATTCACTTTAATGTTGTTACCTAGGGAATCTTATTCTCACTAGGTTCTATGTCGGTTTCGTACCCTTTCATGAATCACTATATAGTATATATATACACATATATTTTATCAAAATACCACACACAATTTCATATTTATACACTGTCGGGGTTTTTGTTCCCTATGAGTTTCTCTACTCCCCACACTTGTACCATCACACACAACTGTTAATAAATCAACACACTTATCACAATGGTATTCGCATCTTCTGTGCGCAATTACCACAATTAAACCATGAATGAATGCGTATGTTTACGTAACACACGCACCAATCATCAAAACAAATTATTTGTGCTATGCACAACATAAGTCACGTACACTTGTATAGTAATACACACTAAGTGGTTTTGCGCTCTACCCCCCTTAAAAGGGATTACACCCACGTAATCAATCACTTAATCATTGGTTTAAAAAGTTATACCGTCGTGAAGTGTTTCAACTTCCACGCGGTCTGTCATACAATGTGTTCTGGTTAGAGGATCTTGACCATATTGGCGGTTTAGTCCCTAAACCAAGAATTCTCATTGGAGTTTGCTTTAACTCTTAACTGGTTTTGGTTCTGGCCTGTGAGGCTTCTAGGCGTTGATAATTAGCCATTTACTCATATTCACTATGCACATTGTACACTTGACTCACTGGTTCACTAGCGTCTGCTGCGCAACTCTGACAACTGTAGGGCTTAGTTTGCCCCATTCATTATTCTCACTGTATTGTACATCTCCCATATATCACCTTTATCTTGGTAATAATGGTTTCTCAACCGACGCGTGGTATCTCTTACCGTGAGCGAATTCGGTGAGTTATAAACTTTCTATCCACTTCCATAATAATTTACTGTGTATACAGCTATGTATTTCACAATGATTGACTTGTTTCCTTCCGACTCACTGTCGGTTGAGATTGAGCTACCACCTAATGCGTAGTGCTCTCTCAGTTATTTCGCACACTTGAGGTATAGTCCATATCGATATTTGGTAGTTAGTGCTACTGTAGTCACTTACTGTTAATCATGACTCCACATTTGGTTTTGTACATGTATTCTTTCATTGGTGCAGCCTTGCATTTCCTATGCATCGGCCATTATAACATTATTCCTCCACAATTAACATGTTTCCAATTCCTAGCTATCCCACTCGATCATTACTGCGCAAGTGCAATACCAAAACACTCAGTCATACAGAGTGCAGAGGCGTAAACTCTTGACAGTAAATCTCTCATGCGATTGCAATAGGAATTCAGACTGTGTTTCACTAAGATTCTGATCTCGTAATACTGGCTACTGGCTTACCGCCTAGTTGTTTGGTACCACTTACTGTTGTTTCTCTATTGGGTTTAACTCGTAATTGTGCTTAGTTGCTATATTACCGTTTAACAATACTTATACAACGGTTGCTTACTGCGCACCGTGCTCCTTGTATAACATAACACTAACTTACATGGTATTTACTGTCACATTAACTTCCACACATATACTTACATTATTCACACTATGGTTCGTCATTCATTTGGATGACTACCGAATGCTCCTTGAGCATTGATCATTCGAGTCACAAGCCGGCATTATTCAGCTCGGTGTTTCACTTTATACACACATACTACTAAACTAACTGCTCTCTTTCAATAATAATATCATCCATCCTTAACATATTTCTTGAGCTTGGTTCACATAACTACTGCTCCTGCGGTCTCACGATATCGAGAGGTATCCCTACTCTTAATGCAGTGGTTCGTTTTCCTCTCTATTCACTTATACGACATAAACTTTGGCAATCAATCTAATTTATATAACATATCTTGTTTATGGCTTATAAGCCTTATTTGCCTTGAGCTGCGCTCATTGTAGGCTGTCCACACACATGTACTTCTCTGTACAACATTACATGGTTTGGATGTCATATTGGGCTCCATGACAAGGTCGTTGCATTCCGTTTCCTTCCATGGGATGCCTCTTCGGATTGTCAGTCCGTCTCCTGACAACTTATGTCTAACTGGGTGTTAGTTTCAACCCTTGTATTTCTGTCATGTCATTTCGTGCAACAATTTTTGATGCGAACGCCCTTCAAGGATTGCTCCTGGGTGTTCCTAAATTATGCCATCACATCTGGCTCACACTTATTGGTATACTCAGTTAGCCACGCCGTTTGCGTTCTTAACTGGCTTATTATCTTCTTCTGTGAAGATCAACACTTCCTGGTAGTGTAGGTACTCATTCTGGGAGTTTCATCCCGTTCATTGCACACTAATGTGTCCACATTAGGCATCTGCCTCGTCATGTACAGGCTGGGTCACCATTCCAGCTATCATGTTTATCCCTGAGGATCTTTAAGACATATGCTATGTCTTTACATAACAATTAGTGCACTTTGTATTCCCTGACTCTTAAACATTTCCTTGAAATGAATTCAGTAATTCCTTTAGTTTCGTTAACTTAACTAAGTTCCTTTACTTCAACCATTCATGGTAATCCTTAGCTCTTGTTTGACTTACACTGCTGACCGTAGTACGGAGTCGACTACTTCCCGTGTTTCGGACTCTACTCGTATACATATGTGGGGTACCCTACTGATACATTACTACTTACCCAACTAACCCATAAGTAGGTCTGTCAGGCCCACAAGCTCCTATCGGAGTGCGGTCGTCCCACATTACAGTTGGTACACTCGTAGTGTCCGTCACACGCCTAGGTGAAGTATTCTGTTGTCAACTCCCTTATATTGTCCCATGACAATATGCATTCCGTGCTTCCCGAACTTAAGCGAGGGAAAGTTTATCCACTGTTGTATCTTTATCAACTGCCCTTGGTTTTACTGGTTTGGTTTAGAAGAAGGTTAGAAAGAAGTGTTGGTTTGAAAGAAATCTGGTTTTGAAAGAAAAGAGTTTGAATAAACCTAAGTTTGAAAGAAAATTTTCATGGTTTCACAACGTCTTCTTGCTTTAACCAAGTCTAGCTTCTTGCTGACTGGTGTACTTCCAATTACAGAGGTTAGGTTGTTAAGCCCTTCCACAGTTATGATGATTTCACCTAACTTCATGGTACTTTACTAAGTACTTTGTATTTGTTAAAATTTTTCCCGAACAGCCCTGTTATAGCAGCACTTACTATAGCAAGTGCGCCATGCTAACTGGCTATCGGTTAAACACACACACCGGTTGCGGTATCATTCTTACCCGCACTGTCATCAGTGGCCTTGTTGGCCCTCACTTGATCTTACAGTCTTGACAATTAACCCTCTGGGCGACTTCTCACTGTATTCACATGATAATTATTAACTGGGGTGTCTCCCATTTTTGGAGTCCCCTTTTTTGTATTGTTTCCTCTTCGTAGCCCGTTCCACGCATTTGTCGTGGTTACTGAGACTTGTCTCTGTTTGGGCGCTACGTTGTGGTTCCTTATCGGTTGGTATGCTGTTGGTGTATCATTTAACAACTGTGGTTCCGTAGACACTCGTCTCGGGTTTCATTAATTCATTTCTTGCCTGTTGCACGGTCGGTGCATTGCAAGCTGGTTATTCTCGACTGCTCGGCATGTCGACCCAGGTTGCCGGAAATTCTATTCTTCTATACACAAGATTCTTCATTCTTCGCCATTAAATGCGGTTAACATTGTTCAGATGGAAACCGTCTCCGGGATTCCCACTTCTCGTGATCTACCGTATGACAGGTCTCCGTACTTACAGATATGCTTTACAACAGCTAGATCGTGTTTTTCCGAGTATGAGAGGAATTTCATCTCCCTGGCGTTCTTCCCCGAGTTATAAAACAGGGATTGTGGAGGGTGGGAAGGATATTGTAGGTTTCCAGTGCACACTGGTTTCTCCTAACTAGCGTATCTCTCACGCTATCACTCAACCCTTAACCCAAAGTACTAAAATCCTAACTCGGTACTTCCTAAGCTCGGTAATTCAGTCATCAGAGCGATACTTCGCTCTGATACCACTTTTTGTAACACCCCATCCAACAATAAACACATAACAACAATCTGCAGCGGAAAATATACTTCATCACATTGCTTAACTCGTTGGTGTTACACGCCGTTAACCACCCACGTGGCTAACAAGGCTATTACATATACATTGTACCGGTCTGATGGACTAGATTCCCGAGCGACTACACGTTACTGATCCTTCCATTAACAATAGAAACTACATACACCTTCCAACTGTACCGAGTATTCACGAACTAATGCCGATAACAATTTCGGTCTTACTACACCTACTGTAAATATACAATTTAAATGATTACCCATGTACAACGACTACCCCGTCCTACTCTCGAACGGCTTCCAGCTCTTTGTACCTGAAATAGGAAAAGAAGAGAAAGGGTGGCCCCCAAGGGGCTCAGCACCTTTGCTGGTATGGTAATCCCGCAGCCCGCATGCTACCGGGCCACGCACAACTAATTGTCGTCTTAGCATGCGGTTGATTATATTTAAATCATGCATGCAACTGTAAACACACAACACATAACATTTCGCCTCAATGGGCTCAACAAACAGATAACACATCCTTATTTGATAAGTCACTCATGGTATTCATTACCCCTAGAGTGTTTCTCCTCTAATGGAGCTACTTCCTTAATAGACGACACTTACCCATAAATCGGGTTATCATTAAACGCCTCTTATCACAAACTGGGATTCATATCCATGATCCATATACTCCACATTTTACAACATATAACATACACTACATAACGACACTTTTCACGTTACAACGTGCACATAACAACATCGCAATAGAATTTGCATTACAACAACAACACATAACATAACGGGAACGGTTCTCTTAGGAACCGACCCAAACATTGTTAATTCACTGGTGAGCCTAGAGAATGATGTCACCCTCATGATAAACTCGTTATACAACACTCATTACCGTCCTAAAAGTCGGACGAGTAACTTAAGTTAAGATGGTTCGGCTTTAGTGACCCGAACACACCACATAAACACATGTTCCCCCTAAACCGATCATAAGTCAGAATAGCTAAGCTTTGGAGTAAGCTAATGGGAGATCATAACCCGTAAGGGAAACAACCATAACAGAGAGAAGGGTAAGGCTAAAAAGGATACCCACTCCCAAACAACGCGCGACCGGCCTAACCGGATTCCTCACCCCTGTTAGTACATACTCACTTTTAGATACTAGTTAGAACCCCAATATGGAGTCTATCACATCCACACATCATACAGTATTACAACTGGGTTACACATACGAGGGAGGTCCTTACATTCACACGCAAATATCACACAATTAACACACGCATACCCGTGGTTAGAATCTCCCATGGTTCGGGTCGTTTAATCCGAATACCGAACTCTCATGTGATTCTAGACTAAGTTAACTAAGGTTAACACTTCCGAGGTTAAATGGTATCGGAGTTGAACACGCCACATAAATGAATTACTGTAAACTCATTACATGTTTAATCTTACAACGTGGCAAACATACAGAAAAACACATTGGCATACAAGCCGGTGTAATCCGGTAGGACACAGGTTGCAAGAAAACCATACCTATCACCGGAGTCCACTCTATCATGTCCACTTATGTTCCTCGAGCAATTCTCGAACAACTGGTAATATTACATGTACTTTTATTAACATCGGGGTAACATGATTGTTTAAAGTCTAATGCTCATAACTTATCCCCGTTAACTAGTTAAATAACTTCACATTTTAACTTGTTTTACTTTTACATTTTAATACAACTTTTCCCCCACTAAATTGTCATTATAACTCACTTAATATGTCCTTAACAATCTTATAACATCATTACTTAATAATCACCATTTTTAGACAACTTTTCCTAACCTTAAACAACATTTTTGGCCAAAACAGTGGCATGTCCGAACTTGTGTCCGGACTTCCCAAGTTCGGACGCAAGCCATGACTTAAAATTGGAAACAGACACATGTCCGAACATGTGTCCGGACTTCGGAAGTTCGGACATGGGTCGAGGAAAATTCAAAGTTAAATCTCATGTGTCTGAACCTGTGTCCGGACTTCCGAAGTTCGGACACAATTCGAGACTCTAAGAATTTTTATGCAACAGGGCCTGTCCGAACGTCCATGTCCGGACGGATGTTCGGACAAGCCAAAACACTCATTTTCTAAGCCTTTAAACACTTAACCAATTTTCACCAAAACCTCTAACACTTATAGTATTTCCTCCTTAGGTTTATAGCATGTCCCCACACATTATTTAGCCCACCAAAATACTTTATATCCTTCCAAGAATTTTCTTCACAAGTTCAAACATCTTCCTTACCTAAACATCATTTCCTCCTTGCACATCAACATTACCTAAACCTTAACAAACTCCTCCAAGACTTTAGTACATCCCAAAACACCCGTTGGATTTCTAAGACTTCCAAGACAATGCCTAAATCCTTGTATCACTCTAAATCACCTTAATGCACCTTTCTTTCCCTAGTAAAACACTTAATCATTCTCAACATTTCCAAACTCACCAAAACTCATTTCAACACTTAAAACTTCTTATACATTGTCTAAATTTTGACATGGGTTCTTCTAACACATTGCTATACCAAAGCACATAGCTTTCACCATTAGACATTCAAGAACACCTAAAATCCATCAAGAGTATTCTCACACACAACACTTAGGTTTTCACCCTTTTACAACCAAAAACACTTAATCACTTAATGCACATTCCTTACACACAAACATATTGTTTTTCCTCCTTTAACCATCCAAGACACTCATCTTCACAAATAATGTTCTTTACACACATCTAAATCCTTAAACTACACTACATCACAATATAGTGCATAAAATTAAATTGCTTGACACTTAGGTCCTTAAATAACATGGCTCATAGGCCCTTAAATGCATTAAACTTAAACACTGAATTTCCCACATATATATTTCCTTTGACCTGCAAATACACCCAACATCTCATATGCCCTGTAATAATCTTCTTAAGAACAATTCACTAGGTCTTTTGCCATTGGCTCCTTAGGTATTTTATTAAGCAATACAAGCTCACTTTTCCTTAGGAATAAATCACATTAGGTTAGCACATTTACCTCTTTTCTTCAAGATTTTTACTTGAACACTCTTGTTCTTCCTTGTTTGGAAATCGGCAAGAGGACTTGGTTACTTGTCAATGTTCTAATCAATATATAAGTAACACCAATGAGCATTCAAGCTTCATGCTTAAACTCATTTACAAACCCTAGGTTATATATATTGTCTTAACACATTAAGGTAATTGTTTTACCTTGGAATTGGAAGAGAGCTTGAATAAGTATCAAGAGAGGACTCCTCCTAGCCCTTGGAAGATTCAAATGAAGCTAAAACAAGCAAGGTAAAGACACCATTGTGATGTGAATTTTCGGACATGTACCAAAATGAGAGGAAACATGGTTTTTCTTTGATTTTCCTTACCTTGAAGCATAAGAGAATGACAAGGCACGAAAATATGAGCTCAAACTCCTTCAATGGTGAATCTCCATGGCACCAAAATTGAGTTCTTGAATATTTGAAAAGAGGGAAATGAGGAGCTTGATCTAACTAAGACAAAGGTAGTCTTGAAATTGAATTTGGAGCATGGAATCATAAGTTACAAGTGAAAGAAGATGATGAATGAGATGGTGCTGTAGCAAAACGAGAATGGAGCTTGGGAGAGATGAAGAAATCGTGTGAAATGAAGAAGAATAAGAGAATGAGAAGGTAAGTAGCTAGCTTTAGATATTTGTTTGTTAAAAGCAAATAGTAACTTGCTTTATCCTTTATGTATTTACTTGATAAGTGCTAGCAAGGGTGGTGACTCACACCATGAAAACTGGCCCCCCTTTAGTTACTTAGGGGTGTTTTGGTCTTACTTGACCAATTAACTTACTTATATTGACTTATGTTATTAATTTGCATATTTTGGTTACTATTCACAAAAACAAGGCACATAGTTGTGAAATTTTTGATTTCCCATTGATTTAGACCTCCAAATGTGATACTAAGTAGTACACATATTAATTAAAGAGTAATGATGGACATTTAGCCACTCAAAACTCATTTACAAGACAATTTTTCAAAAATGTGCTTTAAGACTCCTTAAAGCACATTTTGTGTTTTAACTTGTTTTCAAGCTAGGTTTTCTTTAGTAATTGATTTAATATGTTCATTAACATATTTATAAGGTATAGGTATGACGTTTAGGTCTTATACAAATTTATCTCAAGCTTAGAGCACATTTTTGCCCATATTGACTTTAAGGCATTTATTTGTGTTTTGTTTGGTTTAATTGTCTACCAAGGTTTCCTAAGGACTTAATTATCCTTATTAAATCATAAATGAATATTATTAAGTCTTGGTAGGCTCTTTGGGTCCTAACCAAGTTCACTCCAAGCTTAGAGCATGTTTTTGCTCAAGTTGTGTCTTAGTGCTTTATTGCATTTTACTATGGTTTAAATTGTTCATTGATGTTTATAAGGCACTTTTTAGCCTTTACATACCATAGTTTAAATGTTTAACTACATATCAAGGTTTGGGGTATTTCAATTGCTGCCATGAAATCTTCCCCGCTTTTCGCTAGCAGGTTGCCTCCTAAGGCAGCTCTCACCTCGCCTCTGTTTTCATCTTTTAGCCCTTGGAAGAATCCCTGAGCCAGTGAGGTGATATTCTGACCGTGGTGAGGGCACTGGCGGAGTAGTTCTTTGAATCGGTCCCACGCCTCGCATATAGTCTCACTAGCCAGCTTTCTAAATGCCGTCAGATCGGCAATCATCTGTCGTGTCCTAGAGATGGGGATGTATTTCTTGTATAATTTATCCGTCATCTGCTCCCTGGTGGTAATGATGCCTGGTGGTAGTCGACGGAACCATTTCGAAGCTTCTCCTGATAAGCTGTGCTGGAACAGGCTCAGTCTGGCATATTCCTCCAAGCCTTGTGATAAGCCAAGTGAATCCAAGTGCACCAAGAATCGATGTACGTGATCTAGTGCATCAACTGGGTCGGCACCTGAAAATGTTCTTGTAGGGTGATTTCGAACAGCATTGGATTGATGGGAGGGTTTTACCTTTTGCCAATCGGCCACTAGTTCTGCAGTTAGGTTTGGTAGAACCACTGGGCCTCTTCTGGGTATGGTTGGTGGTCTGTTTATTCTTCCCATCATGTATTGGGCGACTGGACCTCCCCCCAGCTGGTCATGATTTGCTGCCATGTTGAAATCGAGCTGCCTTCTTGCTCTCAGAGCTTGGAGGAAAACTCTCTCGATTTCTGGGTCAAAGTTTATGTCGGGTGGACCAGATGAACGCGTTCTGCGGATCCACTAGGTACTTGTGACTAGTAAAAGAGAAAGGAACAAAATGTGTTGAATTTAGGACTAAAGTAAACAAAGGAATACTAAAATTAAAATTGATGAGATAACTAAGGCAATGGAATTTATAGTACTAGAAAATTTAAAAGACAGAAAAATAATAAACTAAAATTAAATGACAGTAATGAAAAAAAACAATTGTATAAAATGTCACAAAAAAAATAAATTAAACCTTAAACATAACTAATAATAAATAGGGTGTTGTAATAGAGTAACGAATTAACCAAGGCTAGGTACTAGACAAAGTCAAGTCCCCGGCAACGGGGCCATTTTGCAAACGGTTTATTTGATATATTAAAACGAAGAAATAATCCTAGTACATAAAAAATCAACAGACCGTCGTGTTGCAAAATTCCCTGTCACATTAGTATAGTAATTAAGAGCAACCAGGTATCAATCCACGAGACTTGAGGTAAATAAGTCTAGCCTTTGGCAATGGGTAACTAAAAAGGGGTTGTTTTGGTTTTTGAGATCAATATTAGACAAGAAAATAAATAGCAGATAATTTAAAACGATAGATAGGGAGTGTGAACGGTACTCTAGGTTCAGGGAGTTGTTTCACTAGCTAGGTTCTGCATATTCTACTACTTAAACAGAGACTTGGATCGGCTTGTAATTCTCAATTATCTATTATGTATTAAGTCCTAATTCCAGATAGCTCATCTAGACAGGACACGTAGTTCTAGTCTAGAATTAAAAGGTATATCTAGATGGTTTTATCGCACAGAATTACTGGTCTGGTTTAGTCCGGACTAAAGCACTTAACTGCTAATGTAATCTATCCGATTGCAATTATCACAGGTAATAGGTTAATAGGACCGTCAATGCTAATCACCTTATCTGATCATAACATGATTCGAGGGATTATAATAAATTCATGACATTTATTAAAAGCACTTAAAAGCATTAACCTGAACAATCCAAACAGTCTCAATTAAGCAGTAAAATAATGCAGAGTTTAACTAATTACAACATCCCTTCCTCCAGAGTAAATCCTCATAGCTAAACATAGCAATTGAAAGCATAAATAAGAGAGAGTTAGGAGAAATCATCTGTTATGTAGATTCTCATGCTTGCTCCGCCCTTTGTCCTTGCGCTATGCTGGTTTTGAGGTTGAAATTGGCGACAATTGAGTGAACTTGATGGAATCGAAGCGATAATGGAATTTCTAGAAATGTTTGTGAGACATCCGGATGGGGTGGGTCGGACACAAATCCGGACGCAAATCCGGACGTGAGATTTTGTGTGGCGTGTGTGCGAAGTCTTGTGTGTGATTTTTGTGTGGAGAGATTGGAGTGAAAACGTGTTTGATGTGATGTGTTTTTGTGTTTGAGTATATGTATGGAGATGAAGTACGGGGGAGCTATTGTGTGAATGACCAGAGGATGGATGGAATGAGAGATGGAGGAGGATGATGAGATGTATAGACGAGTGTCAGGTGCTAATTGAAATGGAGGCTGGAGAAGTGTTTAAATAGGCTTAAGAGTAAACATTGGTTAGTGGTGAGTTGGGTAGGAGATTGATTGAGCATGGACATCGTTTTAATTTACACGGAGTATGGGCTAAACCGCTGCTTCGGTTGATAATTGCGCTGAAAACATAATTTTACTCGCGACGATTATTATTTTTTGTTTTTGTGTGACGTCCACGTTTGTGTCCGCAAAGGACAGGGGTGTCCTGACGAGATCTACACGCGTCCGCATTTCTGTCCGCCTGCGGACGTGAATGTCCTGGTGAGATTTACTCCTGTCCGTGTTTCTGTCCGCGTACGGACATGACTGTCCTAATGAGATTTGTGTACACGTCCGCATATGGACATGGAACAAAAGGGACTGTCCGCGTTTCTATCCGCGTATTAGGACAGGGTTAAAGGCGAATTCGATATGGAGCTGTCTGCTTCTGTGTCCGTGTCTGCCCATCCGGACACATATCCGGACATGTGTAAATTTTTCTCTTTTTGTTCCAAATGCTCTAAACTCATTCCTAATCATGTCCTAAGCCAAAATAACATGAAAACAAGAAGGTAAATGTATAAATCTAAGTAAAAGGATATGGAAAACAAGGGTTCAAAGCACTCAAAAGATAGATCAATATTCAGTGCATCAAATTCCCCCACACTTATCTTTTGCTTGTCCTCAAGCAAAATAGAGAATAAAACTATCTTCCAGGCTGTAGCATTGAAACTCAGGGTTAAACAGATGTAGACAGAAAGCAAGAAATGATGACGATCAAAAGAATAATTCTGCTTCTGGATGTAGGTTTTCGCAGTCAGTGAAAAAGAAGCATTTTTAAAAGCATGGAGAAGTGAGAATACAAAGTTTGGAAGTAGATTAACTTGGGATCTTCCACTATTCCTTTCCTCTAACCATTGGATGTCAAGGGGTGTGAAGTAATGCATTATTCCGCAATATCTTTCAACACCACGTACTCATGATCAAAATTTAAACTGTAATCAATTTTTCTCATGCAAGAACATTTTTTTCAAGAGATATACAAAACAATCGAATTATTGCGAATTGTAGAGTTATTCCGTAACCCAGACTTTTCTCTCTATCGATGTAACGGTGTTGGGCCAACTATCCCAGATCCCGAGACCTTAGGTATATAGGTGTTAAGGCACCCTTATGACTTAATAACCGGATAGACAAGGCCTGCTTTTGTTCGGAAAAATTTTTGTTTGATCAGTGGAGTACCTTGACTTACCCTTTTCATTCCAAACATTCAAATCATTTCCAAGAGTCTCAAGCTAAACTAATTTAGTTTCCATAATCAACTATTCCATCAAATTTTAGTGAAAATAGATTAATTTTGAATAAAATTAGATGTACAAACACCCTAAAGTAGAAGGATTCTTGAGGTAGTCAACATTCCTTGATTTCTAAATCTGTTTGAAGAATTGATTTTCTTGAAAGCAAGTAGACAAATAAAGACAAGTGTGACATTTAAACACAACTTGCACATTCAGATTGATTTTTCTACTCTTAATTTCAGGTGTCTCTATCAGATACGATGGTCTTCGGTACTCTGTGTTGTCTCATGATCTTCTTATCGAATAGATCTGCACCTTCCAAGTATTCATCGGAATGAATCGGGCTACCTTGGTCAGGCGATCTACTACAACCCATATCATGTTCAGACCTTCCCTGGTAGGTGGGAGTCCGACCACAAAGTCCATGGAGATGTCATGAAACTTCCACTTAGGAACTAGCATCGATTCTACCATTCCGCCCCGTCATCGGTGCTCGAATTTCACCTTCTGGCATGTGAGACACCTCAGTACGAACTCGGTAACATCTGCCTTCATCCCCGACCACCAGAAGTACCTCTTCATGTCCTTGTACATCTTAGAGGTTCCTGAATGGATAGAAACTGAAGAATAGTGAAATTCTCGTAGTATGCGCTCTTTCAGATCAACACTGCTGTGTGGGACACATAACCAGCCCTTAAGTCTGATCAGATCATCATCATGAAGTCTGAAGTCATATTTATGACTCTCGAAGGTACCCTCTATCAACTTCTGTCTAACTTCTCTCATATACGCATCGCTCCTGTTAGCCCCTCACACCTTATCAACCAAGCTAGAAGAAGCGAGTAGCAAATGGAGTGAGTATGCTCGACGCCTCAGGGCATCAGCTACAACATTGGCCTTTCCTTCTTTGTACTGGAGGTCAATATCGTAGTCTTTCAGAAACTCCAACCATCTTCTCTGTCAAAGATTCAACTCCTTCTGAGTGAATATGTATTTCAAGCTTTTGTGGTCGGTGTAGATCGTCACACTAACCCCATATAAGTAGTGGCACCATATATTCAAAGCAAAGACTACAGCTCCCAACTCTAAATCATGTGTAGGGTAGTTCTCCTCATGTTTCCTCAGCTCGCAAGAGGCATATGCAATCACCTTGTCATGCTGCATGAGTACACAACCCAATCCCCTACCGGATGCATCACAATAAACCTTAAAGCCCTCCGTACCATCTAGAATGGTCAGAACCGGTGCAGTGGTCAATGAGTCCTTCAAGCTCTGGAGTGAACTCTCACAGTCATCCGTCTATACAAATGGTGCATCTTTCGACATCAGGCTGGTCATTGGCTTTACGACCTTAGAAAAATTCTTCACGAATCTGCGGTAGTAACCTGCCAAGCCGAGAAAGCTCCTGATGTCGGTAACTGTCTTCGGTCCAGGCCAGGTACGTACGACATCGATCTTTGCTGGATCTACAGAGATCCCAGCATCCGAGAATACATGACCAAGGAAAGAGACCAGGTTAAGCCAAAACTCGCACTTGGAGAACTTCGCGTAAAGCTGGTTCTCCCTCAATGTCTCCAATACTCTTCTCAAGTGTTTCTCATGCTCAGCTCTCAACTTTGAATATATCAGTATATCGTCGATGAAGACTACAACTGACTTTTCCAGCTGCTCCCTGAACAAGCGGTTCATCAGATCCATAAATTTTTCCAGTGCGTTTGATATACTGAACGGCATCACTGTAAAATTGTAGTGGCTGTATCGTGTCCGGAACGTCATCTTCCCAATGTCCCCCTCTTTAATGGCTATCTGATGGTACCTTGTTCTGAGATCAATCTTCGAGAACATGGATGACCCCTTCAACTGGTCGAACAGGTTGTCTATGTGTGGTAGCGGGTACTTGTTCTTCATAGTAACTGCATTCAACTCTCTGTAGTCGATCCAGAGGTGGAGACTGCCATCCTTCTTCTTCAGGAAGAGTATTGGCGCTCCCTACGGTAAACCGCTAGGTCGCTAAAACCCTTTGTCAAGGAGGTCTCTCAGCTGTTCTTTTAATTCGTTAATCTTAGCCGGAGCCATGCGGTAAGGTGCCTTAACTATCGGTCCGGTTCCAGGTAGAGATATACTTCTTCCTTCATCCCTCAAAATTCTCTAAACATTGCCATGGAGGAGATGATCTTGGCCGAAGACTCTCTGGGCCTCTGGCGGTATGATATTGTAACCCCAGATGGACACCTGAGTAGCAGTCGATGCTCGGCGTAGAGGATCCGACCCTTGTGCCGCTCCAACCAGTTCATCCTGAGTATCACATCAAATCCAAGATCTCTAAACTCAATCAAGGTGACGGGGAAGTCTTCACCCTTGATTCTGATGGCGGCTGCTCGGTAGTGGTGAGTACATCATACTTTCTCCTTAGACGGGAGCGTAACCGTGAAATCGGGTAGCTCATCAGCGTCTAGCCCCAACCTCCTCGCGAATGATGACGAGATGAAGGTATGCAAGGCCCCTGAGTCGAAGAGCACTGATGCATCAACGCCATTGATCGGAAAGGTGTCGGTGAGGATCGTACCACTTTTGCCGGCCTGTGCCTCTGTAAGGATGCTTAGTGCATCTTCACACCGAATCCACAGCTTAATTGTCTTTCACAAGCTTTCATGAGTATTGATGGTATAACACGAGTTGTAACAAGTAATATGAACATCACTGTTATTTTATTGATAACCATCCTTTTTACATCATGTGATTCATTCATTACATTTTACTTAAGGTATTACGTGGCTAATACTGCCTAAAGGTTAAGTTTAGTCATCCTGGTCTCATATGTGTCGCATTGATTAGTGCTGACGGTGCTGTATTCAACTTAATCTTCTTAATCCCATAGTACAACATTCTTGACTCTCCACCCATGATTAACACGTCTCCAGACTTGAGTATTAACTTCTTGGCACGGTCCACACGTTTTTGCTCGCCATATAGGAATTTAGCGTCGTCTCCAATGGACCAAGACACTACGGGTATCCCCCTTTCGAGAGACTCTGCTGTCTCGTCCTTATCTTGGTGTAATCCAAGTTGTCCTTCTTTCTCGTAGAAGTTGATGACGCATAAGTCTGCTTGTATGTCTGGGAACGGATCAGCTTCAAGTTGTTGAGCGATCTCCACGGCTTGTGTAACAACCGGATGGAACTCCTCGGGTATTTCCGGTGGTGATGCTCCATCTTGTGCTCTCAGATTCTGGTATGTTTATACGGATTCCAATCCTTGCCTAAGCTCATCATCCTTAACTTCATCTTAGCTCCTCCAAGGTACTCCGGTGTATAGAAACATCCCGGTCCCACTCCTGACTAACTGTATCTCCTGATGATGGCTATTTGCGTCTCGGGTGTTAGGTATCCCTTAATAAAATCATACTTGGGTGGATAACCAGACATTTGTCTTGTGAGATCTCTCGGGTTTCGACGTCGGTCTCTTCCGGGATAAGTGTTGTATGTATTGGAAAACAAATGTTGAAGCTCCCTAAGGTGGTAGTAGGTTATATCTTACTTATGTTCTAATCATGTACTAAATTCTTGTCTAACTCATATATTCACTCAAACATGCATGAAATGTGGTAAGTAGGTAGTTTCTTTACTTAATGGTTTATAGTGGTACCTAGTCTCGATGAGGGTTCAGCCTCATCTTCGCGGTCCACCAAGTGTAGAGTAGGCCCGGACTTGTGGACAACACGGCTTCCCTTGCTAGCAGCAAACTACGTCGCCTACGGAACATCGGATCCAGTCTTTGTAGTGGCTTTACTCTTGCCCGCCACCTCCGGCTTGTAGGCTTTGCTCTCGGAGTTCCTAAAGCACTCAAAAGCTCGGCGTCCCCAACCCTCACAATGGTAGCACTGCACCTTGTTACCGTCGCAGTTGACACCGGGATGATCTTTGCCACAATAGCGATAATTGTAGTGGCGTTGATAAGTTTCACCGGTTCCCTTCCCAGACTCATAACCTGATTGTTCATCACATCAGTACTTGGGTTTCAAGATCGCTAACCGATTATTAATTTGTATCTAAGGCATAATTCGTTACCCTTTGGCGCTTTCGAGCGCAGAGGCTTGGCGGCTTTGGCATAGGTCAGCTTTAAAGGCTGTTCAGTAGCCTTGCCTTTCGCTCCCTTTTCCTTCGGGCCCTTCTAGGGCTGAGGCTGGTACTTTGCTTTCTTGTACCCGCCTTGCCCTTGGTTATCGACGCCCTTTCCAGAAGCCTTCCTCTTGAAGGCATTGTCCTCGTCCCTCAACTGGACGGTGATCTCTACTTTAGCAGCGGCATGATAGCACTCCTGCTTTCAAGGTGTTAGTCTCATATTCGTTCTCGCACAACATTTACTTACTTACGGTTATTCTTACTCGTTTTACCTGCAGAGTAGTGTAGCTCGTCGGCCCCATGCCATAACGGAGTCGGTGGCTTATCCCGCCATAGAAGCGGTCTACTTGGATCTGGTCTGAGTAACCCAGTCCCAGTAGAAGATGTAACAGAGCGGTGAACTCGGAGTAATACTTGTCCACCGTCATCTTGTCGATCTGCTTCAGCGCATCCAAATGCAGCCACTTCTTAGTATGAACATGAGGGTGATATTATTTGGCTCACAGTAGCGCCGTGTACTGCTCCCAGCCGAAGTCGGGGTTGGCCACATGCTCGGCCCTTACTAACTTCCACCAATCGCTTGCCGCCCCCTTTTGGTAGAAAGTGGCAAGTCGCACCTTGGTTCCAGTAGGAACATCAAGGGTCTCGAAGAGGGTCTCGAAGGCGGTCTCTAGCTCCGAGATGTACACCTCAAGCTTAGCGGGGTCAGTTTCCCCTTGGAATGATGAGGGTCGAAGATCAGAGAGATTCTTCACCCAATTTGGTTCCCAGGGCCTTGGGGGAGGTGGCGGTGCACCGGGTTGATAGCCCATGTGCCCTAGAGCGGTAGCCACGATCTCAACTATCGTCTGCCCGCCGGTATCTCAACGGCCTCTTCACCTCGGCCACGGCCTCGGCCTCTTCTTCCTGACATCTAAACAAGTACAAAGCACATTAGGCTTGTGATTACAAAGGCCTCGATTCACGAGTTTATAATGTCCATGGACGGTAAAGACGGTCCACACTTATTAGTGGTCGTCTGACTCTTCTCACACTAACATCTCACACTCTTAACCCATATCTCATATCTTAACTCGGTATTTAGCTAAGTTCAGTATTTCTAGTATTCAGAGCATAACTACGCTTTGATACCACTTTTGTAACACCCCAACTAACATTATCTTGAATATCGCATAAACCGTCTAATATCTATATATATATATATATATATACGTCGCAGCGGAAATAACTACATCACTAGTACCTTGCTACGGTTTGACAAACCAGAACATACCGAACATAAGTATTTACAACCTTAACCAAAATACATCAGTTGATTCTTAAGTATTTCAAACTCCAACATAGTAATGGCAGCATATATTACCAACACCGGGTGTACATGCACATCCCGTGCTGAAAAGTAAATCCCGTCCTATGTCTACCCGCTCCTACTCTCAAGGTGGGTCCTCTGCGGGCGCTTTCCTGTGTTGGAGACTTGGTTTTGTAGATGATTGCCTCCTCAGTCAGAGTAGCTCTACAGAACGACTTGCCCTCACGATTCACTAGCTCGAGTAGCTCTGCACCGATACCTGGACACCTATCTCTGATCAACCAAGGCGTGAAACTACCAAGTGGCTCCGATTATCTCGGAGACGTGGACATATGTGCGACATGCACTTATGGCGATCGTGTAGCAACTAGGTGTCTCTGATACTTGCGCACCTAAATTCAGAGAGTTGATCCATAAAGACACTTCCGATATTTTAGGAACTATTAAGTTGTATATAAGCATTGGATTGTACACATACTTGTAACGCATGTTGGAGTAAAAGTGTGTTACAACTTCTACCACTTAGGCAGTGTACCTAATCGTTTTGCGGAATAGTGGATATGTGGGTGTGAGCCTCGATTTTAAACCCTATCCTATGTGGATTAACTTGATTGGGATCTAATCGGGTTTTAGGTCCACTTATAGCCTAAGATTAATAACTATGTCGCATAACAATAATTATTAAAACCTAAGCTAGCTCACTGGAACCTATTATGAGTCGCCACCTAATTTTAACCTAGATCAAATTAGGAAAGGAGAGTTCGGGTTCGGGGGCTTGATATTCGACTTAATTAGGGTTCAATTACTTTCATTACCCCTCCTAGGTCGTTTTTCCTCTACTTAGTTTATTTACGGCTTATTACGAGTCGTTTTAACCTAAGTGCGCGAGCTACTGTTTTTTGTTTTTTTAGCATTTTTTGACAGAAAATTAAAGTGGAAATTAAAATTACCTAAACTAGGGTTTCGGAGGCAGAATTAGGTCAAATTTCATTTCTGTCCGTAGCCACGGACCTAATGTCCGAACCCACGGACCCCAGTTAACCTAAATATACAGAAAAGTCGAAATTGAAGGAAAACAAAAATTTGCAAAGTCCGGGGCCACGGACAGGCTGTCCGTGGGCCCAGACATTATTAGAAAAACCTAAATTTTGAATTTTAAAATCCCGCCGCCGTCTGTGGGTGTCCGTGGTCCCGGACCACAGGTCCGAGGTCACGGACCACCCACGGACGGGGGTTTTCCGAAGGTTCCCGAGGGTGTTTTGAGCTCAAATTTTATGGGTGTGTAGCCTGAAAGATTTATAAGATGTTAGTGATTGAAAGTTCTCAATTTGAATTCGAATTAAGCACGAAACTTGGTAAACAAGTTATTGGAAGAAGCTTAAACAAACAGCAATACAGAAGCGTAGAGGGGTTAGTTTGAGCCCAAATTTTGAGGCTAGACGGATAATACCGTGGAGAGTTAGGAAAGTGGGATTTCTACCTGTTTTACCTTCGGATTCACAGTGATTCTTCACACCGGGATTCGTCGAGTGCTCCGTTGATGGCAGACCCGAGAGGATTTCGAACCAAGCTTCTGGTTGTTGGTTGTTCTTGCTGTTCTTCACGTTTTGGTGGTGTTTTTGTGGGGTTTTGATGATTGATGATGTTGTGGGAGTTGAAAAATATGTTTTGGTGTTGATTTTGGTGAGATTTCGGTGTTTGATTGTGGCTCTGGAGTTCAAAAACGTGGAGAAAGAGAGACGGCTGCCTTCTTTGAGAGTCTAGGGTTCTTGAGCTCCTTCTTTGATCATGGGATAAGGTTCCTTATATAGACCTCTTTAAAGATAGAAAAATCCGGTAAAAACCGAGATTTACCGACGTTTTAGCTCAAGGGCTTCCAAAAGGAATTTGATTATGAAATTTCACACATGGGTAAAGGATGATATTTCTGATTTTTCTAAAGTGGAATCGAATTTTTTGGATATTGGAATATTTTTAAATTCAATTTCTCGTCAGATTCAATCAGAAATTACTAGAAAATTATTGGAAATTTGAAAAATCAAAATTCCAACGCCATTATGCTTAAAATGTCATCCTCTATCATGGGTTAAAATTTCACAGCATTTTGAATTGATTTGACCCTTATTTGGAGGAGAGAGAAAGCCTATAGGGGGCTTAGGAGCCTTGAAAAATTACGAAAATGCCCCTGGAGATGACTAAGCTGTCCCTAGTACTCTGAAATGTGCCGATCGAATTGGGAACCCTCGCTACTAGCCTATTAGTAGAGACTCTCTTCCGGGGGGTTGAAATTTTGGGTATAACAGATTGCCCCCCGTCAACTAGACTTTGTAATGGAAATGAAAAGGCTAGTTGATGCTTGAGTGATACCCCAAAATTATGGATCTTAAAAGACCACACGTGCAATCCGACAAGTTGCGTCGAGCTATTCTAAGGCGCTGACTACCTATGAGTAAAGTGGAAGGGTGTCGAGCGGTTCTAAGGCGTCGACCACCTAAAGGTGATAATGAAGTAATGTCAGACTGTTCTAAGGCGCCGACTACCTATAAGGATGATATGACGTCAAGCTATTCTAAGGCGTTGACCACCTATAATGAATGAGATGATGCCAAGCTATTCTGAGGCGTTGACTACCTATAATGAATGAGATGATGTCAAGCTATTCTGAGGCGTTGACTACCTATCAGTGATTGAAAATTGGTGTTGGGTCGAGTTCTTCTATTCGGGTGAGTTCTACTGCTCTAGTGAGTTCCGCTGCTCTGGTGAATCTGAATCCTTGAATAATCTGTATCTTCAACTGAGAATCTGTATCTCCGATCGGGTGAGAATCTGTATCTCTGAAGAATCTGTATCTTCGTGGTGAGAATCTGTATCTCTGATCGGGTGAGAATCTGTATCTCTGAAGAATCTGTATCTTCGGGGTGAGAATCTATATCTCTGGTCTATGATGAGGAGTTTCGTACGGACGGATTCAAGGTAAACTTTATGCAAATGATCATGTTGAAAGTGATGCAAATGATATGGATGATATGAAAATGACATTCGGATGCTTCTGGGGACCGAAACCCGTTCCAATGCTCCTTGTTGGTATACTATGGGGACTTATTGCCTCTGCCCACCAACTGGGGTGCTGGGATAACTTCTAGATTACCAAGGGGACTTATTGCCACTGCCCACTAGTTGTTTCTCCCAAGAAGTTGACATGAAGATGGGGACTTATTGCCTCTGCCCCCCAACTTAGATCGCGCTCTGTCTCGTACCTGTCTCGCACTGAAGATGATACTAGGTCTCGTACTGGTCTCGCACTAGATGATGACGCTCGGTCTTGCACTGACGAAGGTGATGGGTCTCGCACTGACGAATATGATGGTCTCGCACTGATGAGGATGCATGGTCTCGCACTGACGAATATGATGGTCTCGCACTGATGAAGATGCATGGTCTCGCACTGAAGTCTCATACTAAATGGATGAAGAAAAAGTCGGATTTCGCATTGATTCTGGGTCTCGCGCTGAATGAAGATGCCGGGTCTCGTACTAAAGTCTTGAAAATGATGGGTCTCGAACTAAGAATGAATCGGAAAGATAATGGTCTCGTGCAAATGATGAAAACTGATTACTGGAGTGCCAAACACGGCAATGATGATAAGATGTATGCAATCAAAATATATGAAGGATACTCGTTCAAAACAGGAAACTGTTGGAAAAGGTGCCAAACTTGGCGATGTTGAGGTGTTATGCAAAAGTTGTAAAATGCAACTAAAGTGTTTGTTGGAAGCTTGCCAAAACACGGAACTGTTGAAAAATGTGCCAAACATGGCAATGCTTGAGAAAACTCTGCTGAAAAGGAAAGTGAAATGATCATTTCCTGACTAAAAATTCATATCTACAATTTGTTTCTTAAGAAAATGAACATGCCGCTGGTGGAAGTGTGTGGTGTTTGTTGTGGTGTTAAAGGTTTTTCCGGTGTTCAGGATTTGCGATAGACCTGGGATCAGGCTATGATTTTGGATGGTGGTCTGGGTTATGACGGGCCTGATGTTTTTGTGGAGGTAAGGCCAATATGGCTTGAGGTGGTGTGGTGGTGATGTTTGCCTGGGTTTGTGAATTGGTTTGGTCATAGCAATTGTTGGAACCAACAATTGCCCCCAGTACTTTTCCTTTAAGACAAACTGAGCTAGAGTTCATGGCAATCGATCGGAACGATCGATTGCCCCCAGTATTTTCTTTTATTAAACGTAACGAGTCTCGTCCTCACAGGGTCACGGCTTATGTTTATGTGGTGCTTCCTAATCTACACTTGACTGTTGGTGTTTGACTTTTCTGCTCACGGTCACAACTTCTAGACCATTGAATTCGATATTTGATGGATTTACGCATTTGATCTGTTACTTTCACGTGATTAGACACACAACTATCAAGTCGGAAGTCTTTAAAGCTTATAACGTGGCCATGGGGTGTGATGAAGGACAACGGGACCATGGATGGATATTTGAGGTATGTGGAGCTTAAGTGGGTGACCAAAGCTGCAACTTGCGTCTTCTCTCGGATTCATCTTCCTTGTCTTGAAGTCGTCTAGCCACCTTGTGCTGACGTTGTTTTCGAGTCTTCTGGAGTTGTCCTTTACACCATTCTCTTTTTGCCATTTGGATTTCTTCGAGGCACTTCGGGTTTGCCTTTTGTTTTATCCTTTCTTGACTTTGCCTTCGGGGTTCTTGTGTTTCCCGGCTTTGGGCTTCGAGAGCTATTTTGATGTGAGCTCTTTAGATCCTGTGTCACTCTGGGACCATTTGCGGATCACTTCGTCATGCTGATAGCGGCGTTGCTTCTTTGGATTAATGAGAATGTTATCTGAGAGTCAGGCTCCTCGCTTCCTTTGGTCACCGGGTCGAACATTCATCATTGGCTAGGTTATTTTGTGGAGCTCATAATATCAAAAGGGATATATGAAAGGCTCAGTGGGGGTGCCTAGGGTTTAATGACAGGGTTTACAAGCTTTTGGCTATGTGGTGCTGTACCTAGGTGCTTCGTCATTCCTGATAGTTGTGTATCCATTCTTTGTTACTTTTCGCAGATCTAAGAGTAAATTTACAAATTATCTCCTTCGGTCGAAGTTATGCCGTTTACCTTACCTTTGAATGTGGTCTCACCGGAGTCGTGTAAAAATGACACGCTCGTTCACCCATGGTTTTTCCGCTCAAGACACTCTCGTGAATTTCACTCAGAGACTAGTTCACACGCTTAAACAAAAGATTCGAAGACAATGATTCTAAACTCGGATTGCCCCGGGTATTGATTTGGGGTTTGTGACAACAGTTTGATAGATGTGGGCCTTGAACCTCATTGTGGGTTGTTTGGATATTATGGGGTGAGTTGTGGTGTTTGGTTAGGCATGTTCAAATTTTTAGAGACAAATCGTTCCATTGCATAGTCAGAAAATGATTACTTCGTGATCCTTGAAAGACATGAGTGCTCTTTTTTTTTAAGTTTTTCCGGATTAATGAATGATGCTTTGTACAAAAATTATGAAAATGGAACTATATTTTATTCAACGAAAAATAAAGTTGGAAATTACAAACTCGGGAAAACTACCAAAAATGATCAGGGAAACTAACTACTACAAAAGTTGAAAGACGACTAATCAAAGAAAAGAAACACATTTAATGAGAAAAAACAACATTTCTGATGATGCTTGGGCACGCGTGCTCTGCGCTCTCCACCACGTTCTTATAATTGGAGCCCTTGGTCGATCAGGTCCTGGATTCTGTGTTGTAGGGCCCTGCAGTGGTCAGTGTCGTGACCGGGCAGCTGATGGAAGTGACAAAATTGATTAAGATCCTTCCCCAAATGAGTAGTTCCTGGCCTCAGGGCGAGCGGTTGCATCGGACATCTTCCTCGAAGCTCCTCAAGTGCTTGTCTTGGTGTTCGGCCGATGTCTGTAAACTCTCTCTTCGAGAACTCCGTCGGGATGGTTCTACTGTCCCAACGCTCCAACTAGGTCCTCTTGACTGTCGATCACTGCCCCCCTCATGTTGCCTGGTTCTCTTACGGGTGCAGCTTTGGATGCAAGTTGCTGCTCCTGGTTTTCTGATCACTTTCCTGAGTTCTGTAGCAATTTCTTTGACATTCTCCTCCGATCCTCGGACCCTAATGGAGCCAACTTCAATGCAGTCATAAAGGGTGTTGAGAAGCCTGTCCACTAACTCATCCCGAGCTTGACGTTCGGACTCGAGGGAAAGAGCCTTTGCTTTCAACTCTTCGATAACAGCAACGTAGTTAGATTCCACGGCGTCCATGGCAGCACTATGCCTCTGCTCCATGGCTTCAATGGTGGCCATGTGCTTTTGTTCCAAAATTGCGAGCTGGGCTTCCATGTTGATTGGACCGCACTTAGGACTTGAGTCTACCTGTGTCCAAGGTGTCCATTATTAGCTAACAAAAGGAAGTGGGCTGAAAGATACTAAGGTGAGAATGACGCTTCACAAGATAGATCAAAACAGACTTAGGCTGAAAGCAAGTGGGCCAGGATACCCAGAGAATGAGGTGTTTGGCTGGACTATCTCTCAGACTATGAACTGGAATTTGGACTGAAATGTAAACAGATGGCTTTGATTGGGCCTGAGAGGTAACACCTAGATCTAGGGTTTTGGACCAGGGCCCGAATAAGAAGTCTACCTAGACTAGAATGAGCCCTTGGGCCGGAATGTGTTTGGGCCCGGAGTAAAGCACATGGGCTGGAATGGTCCCTAAATCACAGATGGGCCTAACTTTCTTTGGGCCAGAGAAGATGGTTGCTAAGCAGAAAAAGATTTTATTTTCAGAACTTGTGGGTTATTTCAAGTTCAGGTGGATTTCTTTTTTTGGGCCTAGAACTAATTGGATAATTCAAATTGGGCCAGAAGAGAAATCACCTAAGTCTAAGCTTTTGGGGCGAAGCCCGAATGACTCACATATTAAACCAAACAGGACCTCTGGGCCACAAACAAGTAGAGCCGCCAATTCGGTTGGGCTAGGTTAATGTAGGAGAAGTTCCTATCAATCTCTAGGCTGGGTAATGGGCCGATCATACAAGGCCCACACAAATTCAACATGTCCTCACTTGACGGTTAAATCAATTTGGGTATGGATCGATCCGGAGAGGTGCTTGGGGCTTAGGCCCAGGTCGCCACAAAGGAATAGGGCTTGCACGCTATTCTCTTTGGGCTTCCCCACTTTTTTCACATCACCTGAAGGTGTGCGTCTACGGTCGGGTCTTTGACTGACCAAACAATGGGCTAGGTAAGGATACTGTCAGGAAAATGCTTGGGGCTAAAGCCCAGGTATTAACGGTGTGGTTAGACGACACCCTCCTCTTTTCCCCCACTTATTACAACACCTAAAAGGTGTGAGTCCCTGACAGGGGACCCTCAAACGGGTCCCGGGATGAAATCGGTTTAGGTGGACCCTCGCTCTCATATGATGCAAGGGTGCAAAAATTAAAGTGCGCACAGAAGTAAACAAGCAACATAGTAAAGGCCATAAATAAACATTTTCAAGTTAAGCTCTCTTTCTTAAAATTAAGAAGTAAGTCCCCAGCAGAGTCGCCAGTCTGTGAGCCTCGATTTTAAACCCTATCCTATGTGGATTAACTTGATTGGGATCTAATCGGGTTTTAGGTCCACTTATAGCCTAAGATTAATAACTATGTCGCATAACAATAATTATTAAAACCTAAGCTAGCTCACTGGAACCTATTATGAGTCGCCACCTAATTTAACCTAGATCAAATTAGGAAAGGAGAGTTCGGGTTCGGGGGCTTGATATTCGACTTAATTAGGGTTCAATTACTTTCATTACCCCTCCTAGGTCGTTTTTCCTCTACTTAGTTTATTTACGGCTTATTACGAGTCGTTTTAACCTAAGTGCGCGAGCTACTGTTTTTTTTGTTTTTTTAGCATTTTTTGACAGAAAATTAAAGTGGAAATTAAAATTACCTAAACTAGGGTTTCGGAGGCAGAATTAGGTCAAATTTCATTTCTGTCCGTAGCCACGGACCTAATGTCCGAACCCACGGACCCCAGTTAACCTAAATATACAGAAAGTCGAATTGAAGGAAAACAAAAATTTGCAAAGTCCGGGGCCACGGACAGGCTGTCCGTGGGCCCGGACATTATTAGAAAAACCTAAATTTTGAATTTTTAAAATCCCGCCGCCGTCCGTGGGTGTCCGTGGCCACGGACAACCCGTCCGTGGTCCCGGACCACAGGTCCGAGGTCACGGACCACCCACGGACGGGGGTTTTCCGAAGGTTCCCGAGGGTGTTTTGAGCTCAAATTTTATGGGTGTGTAGCCTGAAAGATTTATAAGATGTTAGTGATTGAAAGTTCTCAATTTGAATTCGAATTAAGCACGAAACTTGGTAAACAAGTTATTGGACAGAAGCTTAAACAAACAGCAATACAGAAGCGTAGAGGGGTTAGTTTGAGCCCAAATTTGAGGCTAGACGGATAATACCGTGGAGAGTTAGGAAAGTGGGATTTCTACCTGTTTTACCTTCGGATTCACAGTGATTCTTCACACCGGGATTCGTCGAGTGCTCCGTTGATGGCAGACCCGAGAGGATTTCGAACCAAGCTTCTGGTTGTTGGTTGTTCTTGCTGTTCTTCACGTTTTGGTGGTGTTTTGTGGGGTTTTGATGATTGATGATGTTGTGGGAGTTGAAAAATATGTTTTGGTGTTGATTTTGGTGAGATTTCGGTGTTTGATTGTGGCTCTGGAGTTCAAAAACGTGGAGAAGAGAGACGGCTGCCTTCTTTGAGAGTCTAGGGTTCTTGAGCTCCTTCTTTGATCATGGGATAAGGTTCCTTATATAGACCTCTTTAAAGATAGAAAAATCCGGTAAAAACCGAGATTTACCGACGTTTTAGCTCAAGGGCTTCCAAAGGAATTTGATTATGAAATTTCACACATGGGTAAAGGATGATATTTCTGATTTTTCTAAAGTGGAATCGAATTTTTTGGATATTGGAATATTTTTAAATTCAATTTCTCGTCAGATTCAATCAGAAATTACTAGAAAATTATTGGAAATTTGAAAAATCAAAATTCCAACGCCATTATGCTTAAAATGTCATCCTCTATCATGGGTTAAAATTTCACAGCATTTTGAATTGATTTGACCCTTATTTGGAGGAGAGAGAAAGCCTATAGGGGGCTTAGGAGCCTTGAAAAATTACGAAAATGCCCCTGGAGATGACTAAGCTGTCCCTAGTACTCTGAAATGTGCCAATCGAATTGGGAACCCTCGCTACTAGCCTATTAGTAGAGACTCTCTTCCGGGGGGTTGAAATTTTGGGTATAACAGTGGGTTGTCGTACTCTTGGGGACCTCGCTGTGGATAACTGATAGTGTAGTAAATTGACTGAGAATTCTAATTAATAGATTTTATAATTTTTTAGGGAGAATATGATTAACAACTAACTCATAAGACAATAATAAAAACAATTAATCAAAATAGAAAAGAAATAGAAATTGTAAATCTTTTTGTGTTTTAAAGAAGCATCCCGGGTTGTTCTGCTCACCTATTTTATTTAATCATATTAATGTAACTTTCCCACTTTAGCAATAAACTCAAGAATCTTAATTAGTTTATTGATCGTTTCCTGTCTAATAAACCCTGATTAATTTAAACAACAAGCGCAAATCTTGCTTAAGTCATTAATAAATTAATCGCATTATTAATAATCCCTATTGGAGATAGATTAACCTATACGGTGAGAAACTCGCTTCTAGTCGTTAACCCATTTGACTTCCTATGTCTAGAACCTTGTCTCAGCACCGCATTTTAACAAAGAACTACAAATATCACTTTAATAATTGTACAAGAATATTAAAGCGCATTAAGGACAAGAATCAAAATACTGCTTGGATAAATTATACTGGAAAGCTTACATAAATCAATTATATAAAACAGGCTTGCTTCCTAACCCGGGAGGCTAGGTTTATTAATCACACATAATTATAAAAACAAACATAATAAATAAGATAGTCAGACAGAACGAAGAAGAACGATGGTACGCGGACACAGATCAGGATATGGACTAGTTTTTACAGATCGTCTTCTTCGTTGGTTGTCTGGAAAATAACAGCATAAGGCTAATGAATGAAGAAAGAAAATAAAATGGAGAAGTGGGGGATAAGAGGATGAAATGGATCGTAGGTGTGGTATGTATTGTGGTGTGAGCGATGGATTATGGAAGGGAGTGAGTGATTATTTCTGAGCAGAAGGCTCGTGGGTTTTATCGAAGGAAGGAAAAGAAACAGGCTGGCGCACGCGTGCTAGAGGGTGAACAAGATAAGAGAGGTGCCAGTTGATGGAGTAGATGGATAAGTTGCAGAACGCGTGAGGATTTTCAGGAGTGTCGGCCGCGCCTGATATTTCTGTCTGTAGGCGCCGCAAGGAAGAAGATAAACAGCACTGAGATCTGGGAATTTACATGCGTCCGCCTCTGTGTCCGGGTTAATTTCCACGGACGTCTCATATTTGCGCTGTCTCATGTCCGGTTTATTCCCGCGGACGTGCCACGGTTGTGCTTAGTCCGGCCTTTGTCCGCTCTTTATTCCACGGACGTCACTCAAGCTATTCTTCTCTTCTTGTCCGAGTCTTGTCCGGCCTTAAAAGGCCGGACATCTCTAACCTGTCTGGGTTTTATTTCACGGACGCGGGGCGGACGTGTCTACTCTTGTCCGGCTTTTGTAATGCGGACAAGACACGGACGCATGTTTGACTTGTCCTGGTTCGGGCGATAATTGTTTTGCTCCTAAAATATTCGTTTCAGCTCCGATCTAAGATCCGTTTGCGCCCACTCGTTCGTCTCTTTGTCTACATTGCTCCTAGCTTGGTTTTCCTCATGTTTAACCAATAAATTTGTGAGATATCCAATAAAACATAAACTAGAGGAAAAACATACGATAAGTGAGAAATGAGCAAGTAAAGTGCTAATATAATATATGAATTACACCCATAAAACATGCTCATTTAGACACTTATCAACGCATCCTAGACTAGCACTTTGAGGGAGAAAAATATCATTTGAGAGACAAAGCATTCTGAGAGATCTTAGCGAGAGTTAGTCAATCAGCTTAGGTATTTATTACCTAGAGAAAACACATAGAACACTCCCCTTTACTCCTTGTTACGCATTGATCAAAGCAGAGAGTAGAGCGAGTGTTAGATGAGACAGAATACTTTTGTTGAATCCCAAGATAGGAAGCTAGGTTGTAATTCACATTGAATTTCAATACAAGCAGATTCCTATCTTGTCAATTTTAAACAAAAAGCTTCCGCATCATTATTTTCTACAAACACTTGTTCTCCAAGCTGAGTTGGTCTGAGACAAACACCTCAGACCTACTCAGTCAGCACCCCGATCCTATCAAGTGGTATCAGAGCCTGCGTTGGCTGAAAAATCTCTCAAAATGGCGAAAATCTCAAATTCCAACAATAACAACCGGATGCAGGTGGACAACCCAAATCTAACCTCCACAAACTACAATATGTGGAAGAACGAGATGGAGTCGCACCTCCAGTCACTCAATCAACAACTCTAGATGGTAGTGACAAAAGGGAACTTCCTAATACCTGAAGGGAAAGATCTAAGCTCTTATACGGCTGAAGAGCGCAGAAGTGTTGAGCTAAATGCTCAAGCCGTACGAGTCATCTACACAAGTCTCTTTCTACCCGAAAGAAGAAGAGTGTATCACATCAAGGTGGTAAAAGACATTTGGGATCACCTTCGAGCTGTTCACAAAGTCAATACTGAGTTTCGGAAATGAAAAATACAAGAACTAAAGATGGACTACAAAAACTTCATAGGAAAGCCTGGAGAATCCCTCAGCGATATGCTTGCAAGATTCTGGAGATCGGAGAATCAAATGAAAATATAAACAATAAATTTCTGGATATTTGATAAGTGTCCAAATGAGCATGTTTTATAGGTGTATTTCATATATAATATTAGCACTTTTCTTGCTCATTTCTCCACTTCGGTTAGTTTTCCTCTAGTTTATGTTTTATTGTTTATCTCACAAAATTATTGGTTTAACATGAGGAAAACCAAGCCGGGAGTGAAGTAGACGAAGAGACGAACGCATATACGCAAACGGCTCAGAAAACGGGGTCCAAACGAAGAATCTAGAGCCGGTCGAAGTTTGAAGGAAAATAGGTCACGGTCACACTTGTGACCGCCTACACAACCGCCTAAAGTAGAGGCGGACACCACATTGCAACCGCCTATGTCCAGGGCGGACACCAGGGCGGAATCCAGGCGGACACCACCAAGGCACAACCGCCTACTTCTTGGGCGGTACTCAAGGCGGACACACACATTTGTGGCCAATTTAACTTGTGTCCGCATGGTTCCATAGGCGGACGCCTGTGAGGACAGCAAGCGGACGTGAATAAAAATCGCACGCGACCAGTTTTCCTCTTCGCCCGTCGTCGTCTCCAACTTGCTTCGCCATATCCACCTACTCCGCACCGCCTACCTTATTTCCCTCACGCGTCTCCAGCTCCTGTCCCCTGCAATTAATGCTTCAATCAATGAAGCAATCAACTGCAAATCCTCTACGGAAGACTACCTCTTCATTTCTTCTATAAATAACCATTCACTGCAACCTTGTACGAGTGCACGGAGAAAACCAGAAAATCACTCACACTCACCTCATCTCATTCTCTTTCAGTAAATCACTCCCGTACATCATTACACTCCATTCAGTCCCCAGTTCTCTAACTCTCCAATTCACCCACTTCACTTACAATAACCTACGTACATGTTCCACACTTCGTTCTCTTCATTTCTTCATTCACTATTCACGTCTCCGTGTTATTATTACGTCCAACCTCTGTCTGATTTATTACCAGTTAATATGTCAGGCTAAGGAGGATTTGCTCCGGGCAAGGGTTTAAATTATGGTTTGTTTAATTATGTAATCAATATTTCTACCGGTTAAAATAAATACAGTTTGTTACGCTTAAAGGTTTTCTCTCACCATTTTAATAAATTACATGAATTTATTAAAATGCTTTCCTAAGTCTTTGATCAGACCAGGTGATAAATAGACAGGTTAATTAAGCCGTAAATCTGGAGAAAACTTATTATGATTTAATAAGTTAGTATTTACAGATGCAATTATAATTCCTCGAATTTAACGTCCGTTTACATAGTATTGCTCGAACCTTGATTAGACCGAGCATTTTCTGGTAAACGAGTTCTTAAGGGTCTATGACTTAGTCCTTAGGATAATAACAGGAATTTTGCCAAACTAATATATTAAACCGGTAGAGATAGCATAATTAATCAGATTATATAAAACCTGAACCCGGAGTTCCATTTAATCATCTGCACTCAGTAATTTTATCTGCTTTTTAATTTCTCAAAAACAAGTCAATTAACTTCCCCCCATTTTGTGACAAGCTTAGGAACTATTTTATCTCGCTATAAGTCCCACGGTTTGACCCCGGCCGCTTCTGTCTTCTATACTACTACGACCGGGTTTTAATTTGCAGCCCGACGGATATTTTGAGTATTAATTTCTTTCTTTTAATAACTACACCTGTTCTAATCACTCATATATAACTCTGCAAAATGGCGCCGTTGCCGGGGACTTGATTTAATCTAGTCCCTAAGCCCCGGTTAATTCACCTGTTATATTATAATAATCTGTCAATATTAACTCGTAATAATCTAATTTTGGACATCGGTCTTCTGATCTGACTTGGACATCTAACTTTGGACATCGGACTTCTGACATTTTATTATTATTGTCATTTATTTCTGTCATTTCAATTCCATTGTCCTTTAATATTCCATTGTCTCTAACTACTAACTTAAAATTTCCAGTCATTTCGTTCCATTGTCATTTCTTTCCATTGTCATTTCAATTTTCTGTTATTTCTTTCCATTGTCCCTAACTACTAACTTAACTTTTGTCTACTAATTCCTAACATTTTTATTATTCTAACCCATAACAAGTTTCTTTTCTCTGTTTTGAGTGGTGAATGCCTTTTACCAGGTCACACAGCTACCCAGAAAATATTAATAATCACACGGTTGGTTATAATCCAGAGATCGAGAGAACCTTTCTGCGTACCCTAAGGCAGAGACGAACTCAACGAAATACCACCACAGTGATAGATTCTGACCCGGAAGCTAACATGGCAGCTACACCAGCAACGGTTCGAAATATCAACAGGCCGTCTAACCAAGGACAACAGCCTGCTATCATCCTTCCTCACCTCAGCCCATCGAATACGATGAGTGGCAGAAGCTGAAGCCATATCATCAGATTCGATGTGTGAAGGAGTTGGGCATGTTTGATGGCACAGTCCGGACGAAGCCCTGTTACATGTTACAAAATTCTTGCAACATGCCAATAGTCTTACTGCACCGACGCGGTACTCATATGCAAGATTGTTTATTCCCACACAGCCTGACAGGAAACGCGAGCAAGTGGTATCATAGCCTAACACCGAGTACCATTGGTACCTGGGACGACATGGCCACCAAGTTCTACGACAAATTCCTACCCCCGAGCCGAACATTAGAGATGATTGCTGAAATCTATAATTTCAAGCAACCTGGGTCGGAAATATTTGTGAAACTTGGGACCGTTTCAAAGGTCTACTACTTACTTGTCCTCACCATGGTCTGACGAAAGAACAAGTATCACAATTGTTTTACAAGGTCTTGATCGGTCCGTGCAGAACAATGGTGTTATCTTCGTTAGGGGCTGACATTCTGAAAAAGCCAGGAGCACAATTTCTGAACAGCATGGAATCTCTCTGTGAGGAAATCAGAGACTGGGCCTCCGGTGGATCAAGGAGCGGTACTCCAGGACTATATCATGGGGGAGAGTGATAACAAGTTCGACCAATTGATGAAAAGCCATGAGCAACTCATGGAAAGCAATGCTCAGCAGGCAACAAAAGTCAGTACTCTACAAAAAGTGGTTGAGCAGATGGCTATGAATTCCTTCCCCCAGCAAGCTAAGTCGATGATTTCCCGAACACCTACTACCCCTCCAGGCTATGCTCCTCTATCCCAACCATCTCCAACTAATTCTTGTACGCAATGTGGCGGGCCTCATGACTACGAACAATGCCCCCACTACAAGAATTAAAAGCAGCGGAGGAGGCAAACTACATCACCAACAATCAAGGGTACAGACAACCTTGGCAACGTAACATGCAATCCAACCTTCGCTACTCAAACACAGAAAATATCCAGAACCCACATACCCTACAAACATCCCAAAACTACAGACCTCAATCTAATTTCCAAGGAGGCCAGAGGCAATATCAACAACAGCCTTATGGCAATGAAGCTTCATCAAGCCGACCAACTCACCTCCTTCGAATCCGAGTCTGAATGTCTCAAATGCAAGAGATGTTTAAGGCGACGATGGGTAAATCCCGAGATACGCAAGAAGAGGTCGCAGCTCTGCGCAAAGACCAAAAAGCCTTGCAATCTCAGATCCAACAGTTACTCACTCAACAAAGGCCACCTGGTCAATTCCCTTCACAGACTAATCCCAATCCAAAGGAACAAGCAAATTCAGTCCTTATAGACGATGGCACATTACAATCAACAAACTTGTGTGCAGTCTCTTTAAGGAGTGGAAGGGAACTTGCCACCAGCAAAGGAAAAGAAAAAGAAAATCTTGAAGATTCCTATATCAATGTTGATGAAACCACCAAACCAACTTCACCTCCCTCAGAAATCCAAGTTCCTACTCCTGCTACTCCACCTCCACCTCGAGTTGCAATCGACATCCCAACTTCCACTCATAAAAACAGTGAACTCCCGTTCCCAAACAGAATGAAAAAGAAACACCTCGATGAGCAGTTCTCCAAATTCTTGAGCATTTTCAAGAAACTGACTCTCGACATACCTATACTCGATGCTTGCAAGAGATGCCTAACTACGCAAAATTCCTAAAGGATCTCTTGACAAAGAAGAAAAAGAAACCTGGGAAAGAAACAGTGCACCTCACGGAGGAATGCTCTGCAGCCCTTCTTCGAGCACTTCCTCCCAAACAAACAGATCCGGGAAATCCCGTGATCCCGTGTTTTATTGATGGGGTAGACTGTGGAAGCGGTCTATGCGACCTAGGAGCCAGCATTAATATCATGCCATACGCCACCTTCTTGAAAGTTAAAGGAGGAGAAATGCAACCGGTTCCTTTCAAACTCCAACTAGCAGACAGATCAGAGATCAAGCCCATGGGCATAGTCCGGGATCTGGTAGTTGGAGTCTCGCTTTATCTTTCCAGCTGATTTCGTCATTCTAGAAATGGATGATGATGTTGAGGTCCCCTTGATTCTAGGTCGACCGTTTCTGAGTACCGCCAAAGCCATCATTGACGTCCATGATGGGAAAATCACTCTTCGGTACGAGGATGAAACAATTGAATTCGACATGCAGAAAATGATGAAGAAAAGTTCTAACTTTTCTCCTCACGCTAAGATAGTGGGATTCACAGATGATGAGGAGGAGGAAAGCGATTTTGCTACAGATGAGGACATGTATTCCCCATCTTCCATCTTGGAAGCTGAAACTGAACCGCTAGAGCAAGTATTATTTACTTCTCTAGAAGAAAAGGTGGAGGATCCGGAAGTTAACGCCATGCTGGCGTACGTAGAGAAAGGAAGGGCTGGTTATCAAGCGTACCGGCCACCAATCGAAGAACTAGACAGAAAACCTCAAAAATCAATTCCATCAGTGGAACAACCACCTAAACTCGAGCTTAAAGAAATACCCTCTAACCTCAAGTATGCCTTCCTAGCTGAAAATGACCATTTGCCTGTCATTATTTCCTCTTCTCTGAATTCCGGGGAGGAAACAAGGTTACTTGAGGTATTAAAGAAGCACAAGACAACAATCGGGTGGACTATTGCTGATATCAAAGGAATTGATCCCTCTTATTGCACGCACCACATTTATATGGAGGAAAACTACAAACCTATCAGGCAACCTCAGCGCCGGCTAAACCCTAACCTCAAGGAGGTAGTTCGAAAGGAGGTTCTGAAACTCCTTGACGCGGACATCATTTATCCAATTTCTGACAGTCCATGGGTCAGTCCTGTTCAAGTTGTCCCTAAGAATGGGGGCCTCGAAGCTGTTATTAATGAAAAGGGAGAGACTGTCCCTCAAAGAAAGATCACAGGATGGCGCATGTGTATTGACTATCGGCGTTTGAACTTGGCAACCAGGAAGGATCATTTCCCTCTCCCCTTTATCGACCAGATGTTGGAACGACTAGCAGGGCAAGAGTACTACTGTTTTCTAGATGGGTTCTCGGGGTATTTTCAAATACCAATTGCACCAGAGGACCAGGACAAGACAACCTTCACTTGTCCTTACGGTACCTTTGCTTACAGACGAATGCCTTTCGGTCTATGTAACGCCCCTGCTACCTTCCAGAGATGTATGCAAGCAATATTTGCTGACTTCATCGAGCAGAGCATAGAAGTCTTTATGGACGACTTTTCAGTCTATGGCTCTAGTTTCGACAAATGCTTGGCACAACTTGATTTAATCCTAAGACGGTGTGAGGATACGAATCTCGTTTTAAACTGGGAGAAGTGTCATTTTATGGTCAATGACAGGATCATCCTTGGACATAAAATATCAGCAAAAGGAATAGAGGTGGATAAAGCCAAGGTAGAGGTTATCGAGAAATTACAGCACCAACTACTGTTAAAGACATACGAGCGTTCCTAGGGCATGCAGGATTTTATCGGCGGTTTATCAAGACTTCTCCAAAATCAGCAAACCATTGACCGACCTGCTACAGAAAGATGCCCCGTTTCATTTTGATGAAAGGTGTTCAGCTGCTTTCCAAACTATAACACAAAAATTGGTGTCAGCACCTGTTGTCGTACCACCTGATTGGTCTCTTCCGTTTGAGATCATGTGTGATGCAAGTGACTACGCCGTGGGGGCAGCTCTATGCCAGAAAAAAGAGAAAATCTTGAGAGTGATCGCTTATGCCAGCAGAACACTAAACGACGCCCAGAAAAACTATACGACCACCGAAAAAGAACTTCTGGCTATAGTTTTCTCCCTCGATAAGTTCAGATCGTACTTGTGGGGCAGCAAAGTCATCATGCACACAGACCACTCCGCTCTCAAATACTTATTCACAAAACAAGAAGCCAAGCCTCGCTTGTTGCGCTGGATTCTTCTACTTCAAGAGTTTGACATCGAAGTCAAAGATAAGAGCGGGAAATTGAATGTCGTCGCTGACCATCTCTCTAGGTTGGTGACTCCTACGGATAGTGTGCCTATCAACGAATTCTTCCCCGATGAGACTGTCTTCTCCATCACCAAAGTACAGGAGCCATGGTACGCGGACCTGGCCAATTATTTAGTCTCTGGAACAGTACCCTACGATTTTTCCTACTCCTAGAAGAAGAAATTTCTTTCTGACTCAAGGCATTATTTCTGGGAGGACCCGTACTTGTTCCGAGTTAGTGCTGATGGGTTGATTCGATGATGTCTCCCGGAAGATGAGGTTCCAAGTGTCATACATTTTTGTCACTCACGGGAAGCCGGAGGTCACCAAGGACCCACAAGGACCGCTGCTAAGATCCTGGCCTCAGGTTTTTATTGGCCGACCCTTCATAAAGATGTGTACCAATTCTGCAAACAATGTGATAATTGCCAGAAAATGGGTAACACATCTAGGAGACATGAGATGCCACAACAGGGGATACTAGAAGTGGAGCTCTTTGATTGTTGGGGCATTGATTTTATGGGACCATTCCCTTCCTCGCAGGGCCACCAATATGTTCTAGTGGCAGTTGATTACGTGTCGAAGTGGGTAGAAGCTATACCTTGTCATCATGCCGATGCAAAGACAGTAACCAGGTTCCTCAAAAAGCACATCTTTACCCGTTTCGGCGTGCCCAGAATTATTATCAGTGATGGTGGATCTCACTTCTGCAACCGTTTATTCGAAGCGCTTATGGTTAAGTACGGGGTACATCACAAGGTAGCTTTACCTTATCACCCCCAGACAAACGGCCAAGCAGAAGTTTCCAACCGTGAGTTAAAATGGATACTCCAGAAGACGGTTAACTCATCACGAAAGGATTGGGCACTTAAGCTGGATGATGCGCTTTGGGCTTACCGCACTGCATTCAAGACTCCCATCGGGATGTCTCCTTTTAAGCTGGTCTATGGGAAAGCATGCCACTTACCTGTAGAGATGGAACATAAGGCATATTGGGCAATCAAGGCCCTAAACTTTGACTTAATTTCTGCGGGAGAGAAAAGGAAATTCCAACTTTCCGAATTAGAAGAGCTGAGAGATCAGGCTTACCAGAATGCAAA
>CM041780.1:52980306-53003879 GCA_023374045.1 Limonium bicolor
TCGTCGATGAATACTACCACGGTCTTATCCAACTGCTCTCTGAATAATCTGTTCATCAAATCCATGAAGACTGCAGGTGCATTTGACAAGCCAAAAGGCATAACTGTAAACTCATAGTGGCCATACCGTGTTCTGAATGCTGTCTTTTCTATGTCTTGCTCCCTGATGGGTATCTGATGGTAGCCTGATCTCAAATCGATCTTCGAAAACACTTTTGCTCCTCTCAGCTGATCAAATAAATCGTCAATCCGTGGTAGTGGATATTTGTTCTTCACCGAAACTGCATTAAGCTCTCTGTAATCAATACATAAACGAAGGCTTCCATCCTTCTTCTTCACAAATAGGACTGGTGCTCCCCAAGGAGATACGCTAGGTCGTATGTATCCCTTGTCCAATAAATCTTTCAGCTGCTCTTTCAGCTCAGCCATCTCTGCTGGTGCCATACGGTACGGTGCCTTAGCTATGGGACCGGTACCTGGTAGTAATTCGATGGAGAACTCTACCTCTCTGGATGGCGGTAAGCCTGGAAGTTCCTTTGGAAAAATATCTGGAAATTCCGACACCACTGGCATATCTGGATCAAAATCAGGGTCGTGCTCTACATCCTGAACATAGCATAGGTATACTTCCTTCTGCTTCCTGACTTGCTTGTACATAGACATAGCAGATATAACTTTTACTGATGGTGCTCTAGGGCTCTGGCGGTATGATACTGTCACTCCTGATGGACTCTTAAGTAACAGTCTGCGCTCTGCACAAAGAATGCGGCCTCTGTGCCGCCCCAACCAGTCCATCCCGACTATAACGTCGAATCCTAGACCTCTGAACTCAATAAGGTCAATGGGAAAATCCTCCTCCTTAATACTGATAGTGGCTCCTCTATAAAGACGAGTGCAACTGATCTTCTCCTTAGACGGGAGTGCCACCTTAAAATCAGGTAACTCTACAGCGTCTAGCCCCAACTTCCCCGCAAGCGAAGGCGAAACGAAAGTATGTGAGGCTCCGGAGTCAAACAGTACTAGTGCATCCACTCCATTAACAGGAAAGGTACCAGTGAGGATCGCGCCACCCTTGCTGGCCTCCTCCTCAGTAAGAATACTTAAGGCACCTTCTGTCTCCTTAGTACAACCTAATAACAGAATCTGAGTAAGTACTTTGACATATGATGGGGTCTAAAGACATTCACTTTCATAACAATAATGCTTCATTGATGAGATGATCTCCTTTCAGATGTCCAAACAATTACAATACTAGTACTTTCTAAAAGTCAAACTTAATCTTCCTGGTTTCATGTGAGTGGTGTTTATCACTGTCGAAGGTGCTGTGTTTAGTTTGATCCTCTTAATTCCATGGTATAGCAACCTTGACTTTCCACCCATTACTAAAACATCTCCTGAACTCAATATGATTTTCTTTGCAAGGTCCACACGCTTCTGCTCGCCATAAAGGAATTCTGCGTCATCTCCAATTGACAAAGATAATACTGGTATCCCCTGTTCAAGGGACACTTTTGTTTCATCATTGTCCTGGTGTAGTCCTAAACGGCCTCCTTCTTCATAGAAGTTGATGATACATAGATCAGCCCTTAGATTGGGAACTGGATCTTCTTCTAGCTGTTGAGCTATATTAACTGCTTGTTCCACAATTGGTAAAAATTCTTCTGGGATTTTTGGTACTTGTGCTCCATCTCCATTTCTTGTATCTTGGTAGGTTTTTGTGTAAGGATTCCAATCCTTTCCTAAGCACATCATTTTCAGCTTCATCTTTGATCCTCCTGGAAATTTTGGAGTGTAAAACCCTGTAATACCCCAACCCAAAATCCAATAAACTGAACGGCGATCACTCCCAAATGAAATACAACTGCAGCGGAAATAAATACAACCACCGGGCGGTATTACAATGCCGTTGGCCACCCTTGTGACCAACAAGGCTAAGTCCAAATACAATCCTCAAATGTCACGGTCTGGAATACAGATACAACCCGAGATACTAGGAATCAAACTCAAAGTAAAATACTGAAATAAATTAATTAACTAATAGTAGACTCCCAAAGCTTGGTCTACCCCACCTACACTCAGTGTGGTGATCTTCTTAAACTTCAGGTACCTGAAAAATGGGGGTGCCCCCAAAGGGGCTCAGCAAACAATGCTGGTATGGAAAACGTGCAGCCCATCGTCTACCGGGCCACACCAACTACTTTGTCAAATACATGCAGTTCATTTTTATAAAGCTGTAAACAAGCATAGTCTGATAATAACAAGTATCCATACAAGGACAATAATGTCACATAGAACAAGACACAGAAGGTCGAGTTAGCTGAACTGAAATTCTTTACTGATAGTCGGTCCACACAATGGGACTGACAGTTATAACTTAATATCTGAAATAGTGGAGGTATAGTGACCTCGTTATAGAGAAAGGTTGGGTATAAAAACCCCAGGAGATAACGTAGTTAAACCCTGAACTGAATGGCGTGGGAAATAAGAACCCACTAGAGGAATAAAGTCTTCCTCGAACTGAAGGGCATTTGAAACCCGGAAGGAATAGAGTCTTCCTCCCAACTGAATGTTCCGTCGCAACGTAGGTAGGAGACGACCTGAGACAGGTACAGCTCCTGTAGCATGCATGGCCAGATCCAACTGGGCTCCTCATTCTCGTAGTATAGAATTGTTAAGTGTCATATAAAGACGTTAAACAAGAACACAATGTGTATTGTCAATTATCACGTTTAGGATAATGACGTTTGTTATAAACTGAAGTTAGTGAGAGACTTGAGTACAAGTCCTCGGTATACTGAAACGCAGGTATTTAATCCACTGGTATAGTAGTGTTTGTATGCGTGGGACATACACGTTGTAGTCAGCAACAATCACGCACATAAAATAATACAACAGTGCACAAGAGTAAAACAACATTTTACATTAATTATCTTGGTCGTTTATTTCAAACAACAGATAGCACACAAGCCGGTGTAATCCGTTAGAAAACAGGTTGCAAGAATCCCATACCGTTCACCGTAGACTGTACTTGTAAATTCCCGGTCAACGTCTGGTCAAACAAAGTCCTAGAATAGGATTAACTGAGAGGGTTAATTTATGTTACCCTTATATAATAATTCTATTGGATCTTTTAACAAATTTCATATTGTTATTCATGTGAGGTTTATTTCTTTAATCACCTCATGATTTAATGTATAACTTATTTGTTATCCCTTTTGATTTATTTATAAATCCTTTAATGCACATATATGTGTTTATTGCGTTTGTTGTTTATTTTATTTGTCTAGGTGACATAACAACTTATAATCTCTTAACTATATTTATATGTCATACATAGACATAAAATTCTTATAGTTTTATTATTCTCCTTTTAACCATAAATAATATTTATTGTTTATCCTTTAATTCCTTATAACCATGTAAGCCATAGTTCCAACTCCATAATTCCTTTAATCAAAATTCTTTCTTCTAATTCCTCAAAATATCCATATAGGACCTATATTTATTTAAATCTAAATTATTACCCTTATATTTCGGTTATTTATAAATCAACCACATTAATTCATAAACTTTATATTTAAATTCTAATCTCATTATATTATAGAGTTTTAACTTCTTATTTAGCTAAATTGCAAAGCCATCCCTAATATTTTGGTATATAGCTTTTAAATATGATAACTCTCAAAAATTACAACTTAGCCCCTTAAATTCTCGGCTTTAATAATTTATTTCTTATAATTACAATCTAACCACAAAATCTTATAACTTTTTCACAATGTCATGTAAACTATAGTTTTAATTTTAATTCTCCATAAATGCCGAATATATATTTTTAAATTCCTAAATTACCAAACTAACCCCAAAGAATTCGGCTTTGGTCTTGAACTTTCCATTAATTACATTTTCACCCCAAAACTTTCTATTAGTTACTTAATAACTTATAAACTATAGTTTAAATATTAAATTCCTAAAATTTCGAAAGTGAACTTAATGATTCTCTTAATTATGAATTCGCCACCTATTAAATACCAAACTTTCATAACAACTTTTATAAATTACATAATAGCCCAAAACTTTATAAAAAGTTATTTTAAAGCTTGTTTAAATTCTCTAAAATTCATAAACTTAATTCCTAACCTTATATTATTTTATAATTACACCAAACAGCCCCTTAGCTCACGGTTTTTATAATAAGCACACTAAACTTTGTAAAAATTACATTTAATCCACATAACTTAATTAATTAGTCATTTAGACACTAATAGAATATTTTTAACTCACCAAACTTTATGATATAAATTTATATACCTAAGTAGCTCATTAAAACTTATTTATCAAGAAGAACATTCGGCCATAATTTAAATGAGACCTTATGTTATATAAAAGTGGATTTATATGTCTAAGTAATTATAAATAAATTCATAGGAGTTATATAACTCATGTAAAAATTATTGTAATGTCTTATATAAATTCTTAGGTCAAAAATAAGCATTTTTGCCCTTGGTAATTCGGCTTGAATTAATATGTAACATAACTAAATTTTGTGACACAAAAATGTGTCTTAAGGTAAATATTTTCTATATAAGTTATAGATTGTATTTTTGGCATAATACCATATGGTTTCGGTTTTAATAAACCTAGGAGGTGTACTTAATTTTTGTATAATTTTTAGAAGCTTAACAAAACTTATATCATAAGGATTTACTTAGTAAACTTACTTCTTAACAAAGGTGGTTAAGTGCTTGAACTCTTCTTTGAATCTCCAAGCTTTCTCCAAGGTAATATAGATGCTCCACTTCGGTTATATGCAAGTGGTGAAGGAGTTTTAGGAGTTAGATCTTCAACAAAGATCTTAAGTAGATTTGTAAGTAGTTTTACAAGAATTTACCTTAAGCTTTTTCTCCTTATATTTTCGTCTCACCAAAGGTAGATGAAGAACAACCTTTCCTCCATGAAAATGAAGAAGAAAAGAGTCTTAGAAGAAGTAGGACTTGGTTACACATAAAAATGTGCTTTAAGGATTTACAAGCATTAAAACTACCTTAAGATAACCTTGAGATGCTCCTTGGTTTAATGTTGGTTTGGACAACCTCCTTGGAGAACTAATTGATGTCGAACACTTGTTGTTAAGCTAGGAAGAGTTTTGCTTCAAGGCTTGACAAGAAATGCTAGGAAATTACCTTAAGGATGAAGATAGAAGTTAAATCTCCATTAATGGACTTAAGAGCTTCAAAGGAAGAAGATGAAGCAAGAAGAGAGAGGAGAGAGCTTACCAAATTCGTAGGTGTGGAGTGCAAGAGAGGAAATGACACTAAACTCACGTATAAGGTAAGAGAGTGCCTTAGAATTTGATTTTTGTTTTGTTAATTTTTAATGTCATTTGACTACACTTTTTCCTTAGTTTATTACATGGTTTATTGGCTCAATAAATGCCCATGTTCTCTGCATAAAACCGGCCATGTGGTGTGTGACAAGGCAAGAGTTGGAAAGGAAATAATTGTGAGCTAGAAGACAAGGTAATTTAGGTAAGTTATTCTTTTGATTTTTCTAAGTTAGGCTTGTCTTCTTCCTCCCTTGTAGAGTCACGAATTCAAGGGTCAAATGGGGTGTCTTAATTGACATTGAAGAGCCAAGGACAAGCATGTTAGGTCACATGGAAAAGAAGGAATCTAGAAAAGTGAATTCTAGATCTACTTTATACTTTTTCTCATTTGTTTTTGTTCTAGCTCACATGGCCTTATTCCATGGCCTAATTTCGACAGCTTGCTGGTCAAATGAGACCTACATACTTTGACATTAAGTAATATAACACATGGGAAGGTGAGTCACCATGTTCTATGCTTTTTTATAAACTTTTAATGCAATTTTTATACTAGTTTTTGCTCTCAAAATCGGCCCCTATAGAGAGTCTTGTTGACTAGTCACACCAACTGATTTAGAAGGTCATTTTAACCCTTTTTAATATTACCAATTCGTGGTATGTCAAAAACTACAAGGCAATTGCGTAAAACGCGTTTTCGTGACACCCGAAGGTGTGTTTTTGTGCTCTAAGGAAATTTTGGGAAACAAATTGTTTTTATGAGTTCCAAGTGTTTGTAAACACTTATTATAGTAATTAAACATATATTAAGATGTTAATTGGGTTATATGAGGTTATATCAACCCATGGCATAATTTACGGGCCATCGGGACACACCCGGGCAAAAAGGAGCGTTAAGAAATCCTCCTGTGGTTTTTGTTGAATTTTGATGAACCACTTCGTGGGTTATCTTTAGAATGGTAAATAATGATTAGGAACTCTAGGAATTAATTTTATAGGAGTTCGTGCCACCTCGGCACTCCTCCGAGCTTTTCTTGCTTTAAGGGGCGCGTGTGAGCACTCCCGAGCGTTTTGCGTATTTGACTGAATATAGCTTAAGGAATATATTTATATATTCATATGATGAGTGTATGACCATTTGGTTTGAGTTTTAGAAGGTCATACAAGGTCATGCTTGATCACATGTTTCTAAGGCGTTTTAGCGTTTATGGTGAAACGACTATTTTTACGTAACGTTTTCATGCATGGGTTTGCATGCGTACGTGAACTGATTTATGTTTGGATTATATTCCAATAAATAATGATTTAATAATATTATTTAGATTTGGGGTATTTCAAACCCTCCTGGTCCTGCTCCCAATTCTAGACATTTTCTGATGATTGTAATTTGTGTCTCCGGTGTTAGGTATCCTTTGAGTAATATCAAACCTGGTTGGATAACCTGACATTGTTCGTTCCCTGGTCCTTGTATTTTGATAATGTTTTCTTCCAGGGAGGGCGGTGAGGGGATAGGAAAGCATATCTTATAGCTTCATATGTGGTTTAAATTTTACTAGTGAGTCTTACTAATTCTTCCCTACTCAATTAGGCAATCAAGGCATGCAAGCACTCATTCACATCATCCATTGCTCAATAATAGGTTCACATGGTTAAGAAATACCTGGGTTGGTAGAAGGACCAGCCTCATCTGAGCGGTCCATGACATGCAGGGCGGGTCCCGATGCTGGGCCTTTGCCCTTATACCCCTGAGCCTAGTTTGTTGGCGGAGGGCGAGTATCGCTAACTACATTCTTAGGGCCGGTGTTTGCCTTTGCTCCCGGGCGGTAGTTCTTGCTCTCCGGGTTTCGGATACACTCGAAGGCCCGATGTCCAAGTATTTGACAGTTGCGACACTGAACTTTCTCCCCTTGGCAGTCCACGCCGGGGTGATCTTTTCCACACTGTCTACAGTTGAAACGGCGGACATACTTCTGGCCCGTGTTTGAGCCAGATCCAGAACCTAATACAATCAAGGTCTATTATACATTCCAAAGGTACTGAAGTAATCACAAAAGTTTCAAATCTAACTGTCTGATTAGAGTGCCTACCCTTAGATGGGTAGGTTTTCTGTGAAGTTGCCGCTCCATGGGTTCCTGACTGGGGGTTCCCAGTAGTTTGGTTCCCCTTCCCTTGATAGGACCCCTGTCCTTTCTGATAGGGTTTGTTCCTTTTGTTGGAGTTCCCCTGCTTAGCATCTTCGCCACCAGGTCCGTCCTTCCTCTTTTGGGAGCTCAAAGCATCCCTTCTCTTACATGTAATCTCCACCACGGAGGCAGCATGATAACATTCCTGAAATCTCAAGGCATCAATCTCCAATTCTCCCATGACGGGGTATAGTAGATAATAAAATTTTCAACCGGTTTATGTCTCTCCTGTTTTACCTGTAAACTGGTAGGGATGATTGGTCCCATCCCAAACTGGAGTCGAGGACTCAGTCCCCCGTAGAATTGGTCGATCAACACTTGGTCCGAGTATCCTATACCGGGTAGTAGTCGGAGTAGCGAAGTGAACTTCGCATAGTACTCATCCGCTGACATCTTTCCCGTCTGCTCCAGGGCATCAAACTCTCTTGTCTTCACCATCCTGGTGTGGGCCAGGTAGTATTTGCCCCTAAGTAGTTCAGTGTAGTGTCCCCAAGTAAATGCTGGGTCATCCAGGTGGTCGGCTTTCACCATGTTCCACCAATCTCTCGCTGCATCCTTCAGATAAAAGGCAGCAAGCCTTACCTTTTCCCTAGCTGGGACTGCAAGCATCTCGAACGCTGTCTCCATCTCCATGATGTATGTCTCCAAGTGAGCAGGGTCAGTCTGCCCCTTGAATGCAGTTGGCCTCAGATCAGCCAAACTCTTCACCCAATATCTCTCCCTGGGTGGTGGCGGTGGAGGTAGCTGCTGCTGCTGTCCAACCCCCGCCTGTGCAAATTTGCCTGAGCGATTAAAGTAGCAATGTCTGCCAGCCTGATGTTTGGCTCCTCATCGGCCTGTCCGCGGCGTCCTCCTCTTCCTGACATCTGCAGGATGTTGAGGTATATTAGATACTGTGGTCGCAATCTCGGTCCTGGATAGTAGTCTAAGTAAAACTAACTTAAACTCCTTTCAATACTATCACTCAACCCATAACCTAAGCTTTTAGAAATCCTAATCTCGGTGTATCCTTGTATCCATAGCGTAACTACGTTCTGATACCACTTTTTGTAACACCCCAACCCAAAATCCAATAACCTGAACGGCGATCACTCCCAAATAAAATACAACTGCAGCAGAAATAAATACAACAACCGGGCGGTATTACAATGCCGTTGGCCACCCTTGTGACCAACAAGGCTAAGTACAAATACAATGTCCAAAAGTCACGGTCTGAATACGAATACAATCCGAGATACTAGGAATCAAACACAAATGTAAGTTACTTAAGTAAAAACAAATGTCTATAAGGAGACTCCCCTAGCTTGAATCTACCCCACCTACATTCGGTGTGGTAATCTTCTCAACTTCAGGTACCTGAAAAATGGGGGTGCCCCCAAAGGGGCTCAGGAAACAATGCTGGTATGGAAAACGTGCAGCCCATCGTCTACCGGGCCACACCAACTACTTTGTTGAATACATGCAGTTCATTTTTTTATAAAGCTGTAAACAAGCATAGTAGGATAGTAACAAGTATCCATACAAGGTCAATAATGTCACATAGAACAAGACTGTAGAAGGTCAAGTTAGCTGAACTGAAATTCTTTTATGATAGTCGGTCCATACAATGGGACTGACAGGTATAACTGAATATCTGAAATAGTGAAGGTATAGTGACCTCGTTAAGATTGAAAGGTTGGGTATTAAAAACCCCAGGAGATAACGTAGTTAAACCCTAAACTGAGAGGTGTGGGAAATAAATCCCACGAGAGGAATGAAGTCTTCCTCAAACTGAACTGATGGGCATTAGAAACCCGAGAGGAATAGAGTCTTCCTCCCAACTGAAATGTTCTGTCGCGACGTAGATAGGAGACGACCTGAGACAGGTACAGCTCCTGTAGCATGCATGGCCAGATCCAACTGGGCTCCTCGTTCTCGTAGTATAGAGTTGTTAAGTGTCATATAAAGACGTTAAACAAGAACACAATGTGTATTGTCAATTATCACGTTTAGGATAATGACGTTTATTATAAAGTGAAGTTGGTGAGAGACTAGAGTACAAGTCCTTGGTATACTGAAGCGTAGGTATTTAATCCACTAGTATAGTAGTGTTTGTATGCGTGGGACATACACGTTGTAGTCAGCAACATTCACGCACATAAAATAATACCACAGTGTACAAGAGTAAAAAACAGTTTACAATAATTGTCTTGGTCGTTATTTCAAACAACAGATAGCATACAAGCCGGTGTAATCCGGTAAAAACAGGTTGCAAGAATCTCATACCATTCACCGTAGGTTGCAGTTGATTATACCCTGGTCAACGTCTGGTCAAACAAAGTCCTGAAAAACAAAGCCAAAAAAGAAAGGAGGATTAACTGAGAGGGTTAATTTATGTTACCCTTATATAATAATCTTATGGATCTTTCAACAAATCTCGTATTTGTTATTCATGTGAGGTTTATTTCTTAATTACCTCATGATTTAATGTATACTTATTTGTTATTCCTTTTGATTTATTATAAATCCTTAATGTAAATATGTATTCATATATTCATGTACTATATTTGTTGTTATTTTAATTGTCTAAGTGACATAACAACTATAATTTTCTTAACTATATCTAAATGTCTACAATGACATAATATTCTTATAATCTCATCACTCTCCTTTAGTCATAAATAATACTTATGTTTTTTTTAACTTCCTTATAACTATATAAGCCATAGTTCTAATTCCATAATTCCTTTAATTAAAATCTTCCTCTAATTCCTCAAAATATCCATATAGGACTTATATTTATTTAATCTAAATTCTTACCCTTATATTTCGGTTATTTACAAAACAACCACATTAATTCATAAACTTTATATTTAAATCTAATCTCATTATATTATAGAGTTTTAACTTCTTATTTAGCTAAATTACATAGTCACACTAATATTTTGGTATATAGTTTTAAGTACTATAACTTTCAAAAATAACAACTTAGCCCCTTAAATTCTCGGAATAATAATTTATTCCTATAATTACAATTTAAACCACAAAATCTTATTAACTTTACATAATGCCTTATAAACTATAGTTTTAATTAATTTCCATAAATGCCGAATATATATATATATACATTCTTAAATTACCAAACTAACCCCAAAGTAATTCGGCTTTGTCATTTATTCTTCCTTAATTACATTTTCATCCAAACTTTATAATAGTTTCTTAATAACTTATAAACTAAAGTCTAAATATATAATTCCTCAAAATTTCAAAGGTGAACCTAATAAATCTCTTAATTATGAATTCGCCCCTCTTTATGTTCTAAACTTTCATAACAATTTTTATAAATTACATAATAGCCCAAAACTTTATAAAAGTTATTTTAGAGCTTGTTTAAATTACCTAAAATTCTTAAACTTAATTCCTAACCTTATATATATCATAATTTCACCAAACACCCCTTTAGCTCTCGGATTTCACAATATATACACTAAATTTTGTAAAAAATTACATTTAAGCCATTAACTTAATTAATTAGCCATTAAGCACTAATAAAATATTTTAACTCACCAAACTTCATAGTATAAGTTATATACATAAGTAGCTCATTAAAAATCTATTTAACACTTAGGACATTCGGCATATTTAATAGTGACCATATAGTATATAAAAGTGGATTTATATGTCATAATAAATATACATAAATTCATATGAGTCATATAACTTATGTAAAAATTATTGTAATGTATTATTGATTCTTAGCTCAAAAATAAGCATTTTTGCCCTTGAAGTTTCGGCTTGAATTAATATGTATCATAACTAAATTTTGTGACACAAAAATGTGTCTTAAGGTAAATATTTTCTATATAAGTTATGGTTGTATTTTTGGCATCTAATACCATATAGTTTCGTTTTAATAAACCTAGGAGATGTACATAATTTTGTATAATTTTTAGAAGCTTAACAAAGCTTATAACATAAAGATTTACTTAGTAACTTACTTCTTAACAAAGGTGGTTAAGTGCTTGTACTCTTCTTGAATCTCCAAGCTTTCTCCAAGGAAATATTGATGCTCCACTTCGGTTATGCAAGTGGTGAAGGAGTTTTAGGAGTTAGATCTTCAACAAAGATCTTAAGTAGATTTGTAAGTATTTTTACAAGAGTTTACCTTAGACTTTTCTCCTTATGAATTCGGCTCACCAAGGTAGATGAAGAACAAGTTTTCCTTCATGAAAAGAAGAAGAAAAGGGTCTTAGAAGAGGAAGAACTTGGTTACACATAAAAATGTGCTTTAAGGATTTACAAGCATTAAAACTACCTTAAGATAACCTTGAGATGCTCCTTGGTTTAATGTTGGTTTGGACAACCTCCTTGGAGAACTAATTGATGCCGAACACTCCTTATTATACTAGGAAGAGTTTTGCTCTTCAAGACTTGCCAAGAAATGCTAGGAAATTACCTTAAAGATGAAGATAGAAGTTAAGTCTCCATTAATGGACTTAAGAGCTTCAAAGGAAGAAGATGAAGCAAGAAAGAGAGCTAGGGAGCTTACCAAATTGGAGGTGTGAAGTGCAAGGAGGAAAGTGAGACCTAGCTCACGTAAATGCAAGAAAAGAATGACTTGGAATTGATTTTTGTTTTCTTAATCTTAATGTCAAATGAATACTTTCCTTAGTTTATTACAAGAGTTATTGGCTCAATAAATGACCTCCTTTCCAGCATGAAAACCGGCCATGTGGTATGACTAAGCAAGAGTTGGAAAGAAAATAATGTTGGCTAGAAGACAAGGTAAGAAAAGGTAAGGATATTCCATTGATTTTTCAATGTTAAATGACTGTCTTCTTCTTCATGTAGGTGCACGATTTGGAGGTCTGAATGGGGCTTAACAACCAGCATGAATAGCTTGGAAGAAACATGGAAGGTTACTTAGTTTTTAAGAAAGCAAAAGAAAGGAATCTAGATCTACTTTTTGCTTTTAAGCATTTTGTGTATCTAGCTCACATGGCCTTATTCCTAAGCATTATTTCGACAGCTTGCAGGTCATATGAGACCTACATACTTTGACATTAAGTAATATAACACATGGGAAGGTGAGTCACCATGTATTAAGCCTTTTATAAACTTTAAAGGCAAATTTTATACTAGTTTTTGCTCTAAATTTCGGCCTATAGAGAGCCTTGTTGACTAGTCACACCAAACTGATTTAGAAGGTAATTTAACCCTATTTAAGATTACCAATTCGTGGTATGTCAAAAACTACAAGGCAATTGCGTAAAACGCGTTTTCGTGACACCCGAAGGTGTTTTGTGCTCTACGGAAATTTTGGGAAACAAATTGTTTTTATGAGTTCCAAGTGTTTTAAACACTTATTATAGTAAATAAACATATATTAAGATGTTACATTGGGTTATATGAGGTTATATCAACCCATGACTAATGTACGGGCCATCGGGACACACCCGGGCAAAAAGGAGCGGCTAAGAATCCTCCTGTTGTTTTTGCTGAATTTGAGAAACCACTTCGTGGGTTCTCTTTATAATGGTTAATAATGATGTTAGGAACTCAAGGAATTAATTTTATAGGAGTTCGTGCCACCTCGGCACTCCCGGATTTTCGTGCTTTAAGGAGCGGCGTGAGCACTCCCGAGGCATTTTGGTATTTGACTGAATATAGTCTAAGGAATATATTTATATATTCATATAATGAGTGTATGACCATTTGGTTATGTTTTAGAATGTCATACAAGGTCATGCTTGATCACATGTTCTAAGGCGTTTTAGCGTTTAGGAGAAAGAATGTTTTTACGTAACGTTCTCATGCATGGGTTTGCATGCGTACGTGAAATGATTTATAATAGGATTATTTTCCATTAAATAATGGTTTAATAATATTAATTAGATTTGGGGTATTTCACCTATGCTTATATACAACTTAATAGTTCCTAAAATATCGGAAGTGTCTTCTTGGAGCAACTTTTTGAATTTAGGTGCGCAAGTATCGGAGACACTTAGTTTCTAAACGATCGCCATAAGCGCATATCGCGTATATATCAACGTCTCCGAGATAATCGGAGCCACTTGGTAGTTTCGCGCCTTGGTTGACCTGAGATAGGTGTCCAGGTATCAGTGCAGAGCTACTCGAGCTGGTGAATCACAAGGGAAAGTGTATCTGTAGAGCTACTCGGACTGAGGAGGTAATCATCTGCAAAACCAAGTCTCCAACAAGATTCCCCATTTTTGCTGATGATGGCAAACTCAGTGTATCCAGCGTGAACTTTGATGTCTAGAGTGTGCTTGTAAGAAACGGATGATAGAGCAAAGCAACTATCTCGGGAGAACAACTCACTGTTTGTTCCCTCTTAAAACCAATATTCCCCCTTAAAGTGATGCAGTTAAATAAGAGCAGATAAAACGATAGTACGAAGCTATTTCAGAAACTACTTAACAGAAAATAGAAACCAATCTGCAACATAGTGAGGCCTTCAGAGGCACTCGGTGTCTACACATAGTCGCCCACATAAACCAGCCACGGGATACGCCGCTTCCCCCGTTTCCCAACATCAAGGGAAACACATTAACAATATCCAAAAACATAGTATCCGAAAGTCAGACAATAAACCACCAGAGCAAAAAATGTTTGAAGAGTCAGTTATCCTAGGTACTATGGGTTAAGAGGGAGTGGGGTAAATTTGTTAGACATCTCCTTGGTCCATTCCTCTGCCCGTGGCCGTTGCTCCATCTTCCCCTGAAGCCTCAGCATCGTCCGTCGCCTTCGCTACTGCAAGTGTTTCAACAAAAGTCTCCCTGAACTCTTCGACCACTTTCTTGACCCTGCCTTCACATATGTTCGTCGTCTTCTTGTGGTTGTTGTTGAGGACGTTGATGAGCATATCGATCTTTGTGGCTAGGGTAGCCAAGTTTTCTTCTATCGTAGAAACTCTTTCGGGTGAGAGTTAGCGTGTCTGAAGTGGGAGTTGGTATTGGAGTGGGTTGCTTTTTGGATGGAGGATTTGGTTTGAAGACAGACTTGAGTTGGAAAGACGGAGTTTTGTTGTACAAAATCTGACCAAGTATGTCAGTTTCGGTTATACGGCTAGCTTTAGATGGATCAAAGGAGATTCCACAGTGTGTTAGGATTTTGGGTATCTACAAGGCGTACCCCAATGAGTGTCGGGGTGAGGAGATAGTCGAGGCTAAGTGGTTTAGGATCAATTTGGGAAGGTTTATTTTTGGTTGGTGGATCAGGCAGTACATTAGGGCAAGATCAAGAGGCCGGACAAACTGGTTTCCTTCCTTTCTAGGGACGAGGTTTTTGATCACCAAGGTGTGTAGCATTTGGTGAATGTTTGACAGAGCGGGTCAGTCTAGAGAATGATCGACTCGGTTATTTGGCAGAAAGAAATCATAAACCTCTTTCACAGTTATAAACCCTAGATCAGGAAATCCAGCCCTATCATAGAATTCTAGTCCAGAAGTAGGTATGGCCAAATGATCCGCAATAGAATTAGGGTCAAGAAGAATAGCTTGTTCATGTACTTCAGTCATGATTTTTCCTTTCCGAATGACACAGTTTTGGTAGAACTGGTATGCCTCTTCTTCTTGGAAGGTTTGGTTGCCTTGAAATTGATGAATCTAGTTCTGAAAGTTGAACATTTCTTCGAACATGGTGAAGTCCATGGAGTGTAACCACTCAATATCCAAAAGTTTGCCTCTCACCAGATGTCGTGAATCAGCCTGGTCATCCGGAGGTAGAGAGTAGACCGTTGTTTTGGTATCTATCAGACCTAGTCTTGGTGGTGGTGTTGGAGGGACCGATTCAGACCGAGGACATAGTCGCTTTCTAGATGAGGTAGTTTCTATGTCAGAGTCCACTTGAGTGAAGGAGTGTGTTGTGCTTTTTGTCTTCTCTAGTACTGAAGCTTCAGTGACAGGTGGAGGTGGAAGGACCGTGGCTATAGGAGTGGACTTTGAAGATGACGGGTGGGTTTTGGCTCTAGATCATAGAGTTTGAGTTGGAGGAGGGTGAGGAACAGCTGCTTTGGATCGTCGAGTTTTCTTTGGTGGTGGTGACTATTCAGGGGCAGGGGGTTTGTTTTCTATTTCTTGGGTTTCATCTGGTTTTCCAGATTCTTTGGTGGAGAAGTCAGGTTGTGGGAGGGTAGATTGTTGATCAGTAGGAGGGTCGAAGTAGCCAAAATGAATATTTTGGGGTGATCTGGTAATTGTGTCAGGTGTGGGTATGATCGAGGTTGTAGGAGGTGAGGACTACTTCGTGGGAGAGGGTGTAGTTTCCGGTTTTTGCGGTGACGCTGTGGGGTTTGTGGTAAAAGTTGGTTCAGTCGAGATGTTGGGTAGTAGGGTGGTGAGAGGTTGGGTGTCGATTGACATGTCTGGTGCCATGGCGGTGGAGGCAGAAGTGGAGGTGGGAGTTTGTTTGGCTTGGATGAAAGTGAGCTTGTTGATTAGGGCTTGGAGGAGTTGTGGGTAATCGGGGAGGTCGGCGTCGGAGAAGGTGGTTTTCGGGTTGGGTGTGGGGTTTGATGCCATGGCATAAGGGTTTTGAGTACAGGAGGGACCGAAGGTAGAAGGTTGCAGGAGTAGGCTCTGGATTGTGAGGGAAGGTGTGGGTAGTCAAAAGAGTATTACGTCGAAATATAAGTATATTGTGTGTCAGGGTTGAATTATTTGATTGGGGGAGATGGGTAGTAGCGGATTATGGGGCTAGTATTTCGCGGTTGTTTTTCGTGTGCGAAAAGATAGATTTTTAATGCGCTGGTGTTCATTGTATAATATACGTACTAGGTCATCAGACATACTAATGCATATCACCCAAACTATGGAAAATCAGGAGAAGGAGATACAACCTTAGCTAAGTCATACGGGTCATACCTAGTTGTGAACACAGAGTCCTAAAAATTGTGCGGTGCCAGACGTGCTTTTTGTGTCTAATAAGGAACTTGCAAAATCAGAGTCGTTGTAACTCATTAGAGTAAAATCAGGAGTACTGGGGTACTAGAGGTACATGTCCTGGGTGTTTTTCAAATAGCGAAAGATGCGCTTTACACTTTGTAAGTGGGATTCTTTTGGGTTTGCCTGAAATCTTGCACATGGACATACAGCATAGAGGATGTCAGGTTGACTTGCTGTTAAGTATAGAAGAGAACCTATCATACATCTAAATAGTGTGGCATCAACAGCAATTCCTTTTTCATCCAGATGTGGTTTCTCTGTTGCGGACATTAGAGTAGGTGTGGCTTTAGAGTCCTGCATCTTATACATGATTAGTAGCTCTTGGATGTATTTTTGTTGATAAATTTGAGTCCCGTCCTCTTGCTGAATGATTTGAAGACCTAAAAACACTTTAATTCTCCAAGAGCACCCATTTCAAACTCTTTACTCATGATATCAGAAAAGAATGAACATAATTCAGGAATAGTTGATCCATATATTATATCATTCACGTAGATCTGGACAATGAGTATGTCGTCACCTTTGGTGAGAGTAAAAAGAGTTTTGTCAACCTTAACTTGGATGAAGCCATGAGACAATAAGTAGGATGAGAGACGTTCATACCATGCCCGTGGTGCCTACTTCAGTACATATAACGCCTTGTCTAACTTGTACGTATACTCAGGGTGGAGTGGGTCTTCGAATCCCGGTGGTTGAGCAACATAAACATCCCTGTCGATGTATCCATGTAAAAATGTAGTTTTTACATCCATTTGGTAAAGCTTCATACCTCGATGAGCCGCGTAGGCCACGAGTATTTGAATTGCCTCAATTCGAGCGACTGGAGCATAAGTCTCGTCGTAATCAATTCCTTCAGCTTGGGCGTATCCTTGGGCCACGAGTCTAGCTTTGTTATGAGAGATGTTCCCTTGATCATCTAGCGTATTGCGAAACACCCACTTGGTACCAATTGGTTTATGGTTTGTTGGACAAGGAACAAGTTGCTAGGCAGAATGGCGTTACAGAGAATGTAGTTCTTCTTGCATTGCGAGTATCCAGTCATGGTCCCCTAGGGCTTGTTGGACATTTTTTGGTTCGATTATAGAGATGAAGGCATTAGAGGCATATAGATTTTGATGGAATTCGCTGCGTGTTTGAACACCTTTAGTGGGACCACTTAGTATTTGAGTGATTGGGTGAGCGGAGGCTTGTTGGAACTTTCTTGTTGAGTTTGAGGGTAGGGTAGTGTAGGTTTCTAGTGTTTGGTGATTTTGAGGAGTGGTTGTAGTTGTGGTGTGAGTGTGAGGTTGTAGGTCATCAGCGGGGGTAGGTGAGGCATCTTTGAAAGAGTCATCAGGGTCATCGTCACTGTCGAAGGATGAGTCTGTCGGAAGAGGTGTTTGGGGTAGAGGGATGGTTGCTACAGGAATTTCAATGAAGGTTGTATCTTGGACATCTTCATGAGGTACATGTGGGTTGTTTTCGTAATCACTGGAGTTAGAAAGTTCTTCAAAATGAATGTGAGGACTTTCTTTAAGGCATTTTGTTGGTTTGTTGAGAACTTTGTATGCTCGGCTTTGGGATGAGTACCCAAGGAATATTCCCTCATCCATTGTTCTGATTGAAGCACTTACACCCAAAACGTCGTAGATGGCTTACAGAGGGAGGACGTTTTTTGAGGATCTGGTATGGTGTTTTTCCAAGGAAGGGATGAATAGACGCCCTACTTAGTATGTATGCAGCTGTGTTAATGGATTCAACCCAATATGCAGCTCCGATTCTTCCGTTCCACTACTCCGTTTTGTTGTGGAGTACGAGCTGCTGATGTCTGATGTATGATTCCCTTTGTCCTCCAAAACTTAGAAAACTGAATATTACAAAATTTTGTACCGTTGTTAGAATGTATTGTTTTGACTGAGGTAGACAGTTTGTTAGTAATCATATGGAACAAAGTTTCGAATGTCGAAAATGTCTCCGACTTGTTCTTAAGAAAGAGTACCCATGTCCAGTGTGAGTAGTCATCCACGATGACTAGAACGTACTTCTTACCACTCTAGCTTTGAACTCGCATTGGTCCACATAGATCCATGTGTAATAGGTCCAACGGAGATGTTGTAGACATCTCCGGTTTGCCTGCAAAGCTTGCTCTCGTATGTTTACCTTGTACGCACGCAGGACAGAGTGAGTCGGTCTGGAAGAAGTTTGTCGTAGCAAGACCTACTACAAGATTTCCATTTTTAATTTTGTTGAGCAGTTTTCAGTGTGCATGACCTAATTGGGAGTGCCATAAGGAAATAATTATGTCCAGTACACTGAGACAGAGAGTGCCGTCTAGGTTAGGGGTATCAAAAGATAGCTTATAAAGATTTTTCACCCTTAAACCAGTGGCTTTAAGAAGACCTGTTTGCTCGTCAAAGATTTTCCAGTCAGATGCCGAAAAGAGAACAACATTAGAGAGATCACATATTTGAGAGATACTTAGATTACTGTGTCCAAGACCATCTACTAATTTTACATTTTCTATTTTAAAGTAGAAGGGATTACCGAAGGTTCCACTACCAATGATTTCACCATGAGCATTGTCGCCGAAGGTTGCCTTTCCCCCGTTGTGTTGAGAGAGAGTCGTGAACTTGTCAGGGTATCCTGTCATATGTCGTGAGCACCCACTATCTAGACACCAAGAGTCATTGTCCACGGTCTTCTCTCCCTACAAAACAATTAGAGGTTAGATTTGGGAACCCAGGCGAATTGGGTTCCCTTTTTGATGAGAAAGAGTTGTGCAGATGTCGTGCTTTAGACAGAGTATGTAGACGTTGCATATTAAAAGATAAATCTCTACCAAGCTTATGACATGATGAGTGAATATGCCCGTCGTAGCCATAATAACCACAAATTAATAGAGAAGGTAGGTGAACATAGTTCTTTTGCCAACGAAATTTGTTTTCAAATTTTTCTTTTTGGAATTTTCGTCATTGAAGATCGTTGGGTTTTGAAGCCATTTTAGGCAGATTGACTTTGCCTTTGTTTTTCAGCCAGTGAAGGGGACTCGAGGATGAGACCGAATCCATCTGTGCCTTTTTAAGGGTGACTGTTAGGGAGTCAATCTCTTTCTCGAGTTGAGCTTGCCTTTCATTTGACTCTCGGAGTTTGTTATCAAAGAATTTTTGTTTTTGCATAGCAGCAACCTTACGAACAAAGGTAATTGGTTTGAAGAATTTTTCATGAATTTTGGAACAATTTTTCTGTGAAGACATGACTTGGTTTTTAAAGAGCTGATGAGACTATGAGCGTCTCTTAACTCACTTTCAAGTTTTTCGACTTTTTGCTCAGACTTTTGGAGTTTAAGACGGTTGTTGTTGACATGCCCTTTTAACACATGTATTTCATCATAAAAAGAAGCTATCCTTTCCTTTTCTTCAGTTAAATCGAATTCAGGATGACTAGGATTTATGTAGTAAGTGGACAAGTCTAAAGAAGGAACAACGTATGGGTTTGAGAAATTTTCAGTTACCTTTGAAGAGGGACTCTTACATACCTTATTTTTGTGAGCCATAAGGCAGATTAAGCTTGATGTTCCGATCTCAGGTTCTTCCGAGTCAGAATCTCCCCATGCTGCATTGGCTACCAGTGATGATTGCTCCCGATCATCCTTCTTCTTGAGTGGAAAGTTCTTGGCGTAGTGCCTCGGTTTCAAGCACTTAAAGCATACTCGGTCTCCAGTTCCAGTGTTACCTTGCTGATTTCTGTTGTATGATTGATAGGACCGATTCTGACTTTTGCCTGACCTGATTTGACCATTCCTTTCTGATCGATCTCGCATGAATTTTATGATGTTCTTGACCAGCATGGCCATTTCTTCAAAGGTATTTGCAGAACCTTCCTCGATTGTGCCGTCAATCAGTGTGTCACGCAGTTGTTGTATTAGTTTTTGATTAGAAGAGGTAGTCTCGTAATGGAATGACTCCTGCTGATGAGCTGCTATCTGGCCGGGTGTAGTCTTTACCTGCAGGGCTTGATTCACGTTAGGATAAGAACTTGTGTAAGAAGAATTACCTCTATTTTTAACATTCATTTTGTATTTGTTGATGGACTGAAGATAGGACCCTAGATCGGTCATGGTCCATTTTTCTAAGCTTTTGGAAGCTTTTGTAGACATAACACTCTCAGCCTATTCTTCACCCAGAATATTGCAGACGTTATATAGTGAGTGATTAGAACAGGTGTAGTTATTAAAAGAAAGAAATTAATACTCAAAATATCCGTCGGGCTGCAAATTAAAACCCGGTCGCAGTAGTATAGAAGACAGAAGCGGCCGGGGTCAAACCATGGGACTTATAGCGAGATAAAATAGTTCCTAAGCTTGTCACAAAAAGGGGGGAAGTTAATTGACTTGTTTTAGAGAAATTAAAAAGCAGATAAAATTACTGAGTGCAGATGATTTAAATGGAACTCCGGGTTCAGGTTTTATATAATCTGATTAATTATGCTATCTCTACCGGTTTAATATATTAGTTTGGCAAAATTCCTATTATTATCCTAAGGACTAAGTCATAGACCCTTAAGAACTCGTTTACCAGAAAATGCTCGGTCTAATCAAGGTTCGAGCAATACTATGTAAACGGACGTTAAATTCGAGGAATTATAATTGCATCTGTAAATACTAACTTATTAAATCATAATAAGTTTTCTCCAGATTTACGGCTTAATTAACCTGTCTATTTATCACCTGGTCTGATCAAAATAGACTTAGGAAAGCATTTTAATAAATTCATGTAATTTATTAAAATGGTGAGAGAAAACCTTTAAGCGTAACAAACTGTATTTATTTTAACCGGTAGAAATATTGATTACATAATTAAACAAACCATAATTTAAACCCTTGCCCGGAGCAAATCCTCCTTAGCCTGACATATTAACTGGTAATAAATCAGACAGAGGTTGGACGTAATAATAACACGGAGACGTGAATAGTGAATGAAGAAATGAAGAGAACGAAGTGTGGAACATGTACGTAGGTTATTGTAAGTGAAGTGGGTGAATTGGAGAGTTAGAGAACTGGGGACTGAATGGAGTGTAATGATGTACGGGAGTGATTTACTGAAAGAGAATGAGATGAGGTGAGTGTGAGTGATTTTCTGGTTTTCTCCGTGCACTCGTACAAGGTTGCAGTGAATGGTTATTTATAGAAGAAATGAAGAGGTAGTCTTCCGTAGAGGATTGGCAGTTGATTGCTTGATTGATTGAAGCATTAATTGCAGGGGACAGGAGCTGGAGACGCGTGAGGGAAATAAGGTAGGCGGTGCGGAGTAGATGGATATGGCGAAGCAAGTTGGAGACGACGACGGGCGAAGAGGAAAACTGGTCGCGTGCGATTTTTATTCACGTCCGCTTGCTGTCCTCACAGGCGTCCGCCTATGGAACCATGCGGACACAAGTTAAATTGGCGACAAATGTGTGTGTCCGCCTTGAGTACCGCCCAAGAAGTAGGCGGTTGTGCCTTGGTGTCCGCCTTGAGTACCGCCCAAGAAGTAGGCGGTTGTGCCTTGGTGGTGTCCGCCTGGAGTCCGCCCTGGTGTCCGCCCTGGACATAGGCGGTTGCAATGTGGTGTCCGCCTCTACTTTAGGCGGTTGTGTAGGCGGTCACAAGTGTGACCGTGACCTATTTTCCTTCAAACTTCGACCAGCTCTAGATTCTTCGTTTGGACCCCGTTTTCTGAGCTGTTTGCGTCTATGCGTTCGTCTCTTCGTCTACTTCACATGTTAAACCAATAATTTTGTGAGATAAATAATAAAACATAAACTAGAGGAAAACTAACCGAAGTGGAGAAATGAGCAAGAAAAGTGCTAATATTATATATGAAATACACCTATAAAACATGCTCATTTGGACACTTATCACACCCCCACACTTATCTTTTTGCTTGTCCTCAAGCAAAACCATGTACCTAAGCAAGCAGGAAATGCTCAATACTAACAAATATTATTATAAAGGGTAGGATAAACATGATCTTTAAACTTTTCGAGGAGTGTGAAAAATCAACTGCTGGTGGCATAGGTGTGCTCAGAGTAAAAATAAAATATAGAGTTTCGGGGTATGATCTAAGGTACTTCAATGTTTCTTTTGTGTGACTCTGAGAACTTTTACCATGGCCAACTTCTCTCAAGAATGGGCATTGAGAAGAAAACAAAAGGAAAAATAGATTTATGCATTTGTTTCACTTTTGCATAAGAGATGAGAAAAATATAGGCATCACGCCTTTGTATTTAAGAACACTCAACTCTCTTTTGTTGGTTACCAATGGTGTCTCGCAAGTCCCTTATTTTTTTGTATTCTTTTTCTTTGTTAACAGAGAAGCACCCCTTAGCAATCCCTAAGAGAGAAGACAGAAAGAAACCCTGAGCAATAAAATCCAACCATTTGCAGATTATTTGGTCACACCGCATATAAAATGCTCCTCAAAAGTAATCAAAATTTTAAAATTTTTAAATTTGTACCATTTATCCCACAATTCATAATAGTACTTGTTTTTAAAGAGAACATCCTACATTAGCAGGGTACATATTTTTAATTTTTGAACAAATGCAAGATAAGCAGAGATATTTAACAATTTAAGCACAAAATGCCCTGAAAAGACTCTTCCCCCACACTTAAGCTTAAGCAATGCCCTCATTGCGTAGATGGAATTAAATTAAAAGGGCATGCAATTAATAAAGGAAAGAGTGTACTCCCCAGATTTCGTAGAGTGTGTAGAGCTCCCCCACACTTGAGTGCAGCTGTGGAATGTCATGAATTGAACCTGTAAAGAATATTCTACACAGCGAGAAGAACTCAAGTGAAACCTGCATTTTATTATAACATAATAAAGGGAAATATAGTACAAAAAGGAAAACAACATTAAATTTAAAGGAAATATACCATTTAAGACGTGCTCCGTTGACCTTGAAAGTTTCGCCTTGTTTGTTCTGGAGTTCAAAGGCACCGTACGGAGTTACACTAACAATCTGGAAAGGGCCGGCCCAATGAGACTTGAGTTTCCCAGGGAAGATCCTTAATCTAGAGTTATACAAGAGAACCCAATCACCAATTTCGAAGTCCCTCTTGAGGATCATTCTGTCGTGGAACTTTTTGGTGCGCTCTTTATAAATC
>CM041780.1:53004379-53066274 GCA_023374045.1 Limonium bicolor
GTCGCTGTCGAGGATGAGTCCTGTCAGAAGAGGCGTTTGGGGTAGAGGATGTGTTGCTACAGGAATTTCAATGAAGGTTGTATCTGGGGCATCTTCATGAGGTACGTGTGGGTTTGTTCTCGTAATCAACTATATTAGAAGGCTCTTCGAAACGAATGTGAGGACTCTCTTCAAGGTATTTTGTTCGTTTGTGAGAACTCTGTAAGCTCGGCTTTGGGATGAGTACCCAAGGAATATTCCCTCATCGCTTTTGGAGGCAAACTTGCCTAGATTATCCTTTCCATTGTTGTGAAGAATCACTTACACCCAAAATGTCGTAAATGGCTTACAGAGGAGGACGTTTTTTTTGAGGATTTCGTATGGTGTTTTTTTTTCCAAGGAAGGGATGAATAGACGCCATATTTAGTATGTATGCAGCTGTGTTAATGGCTTCGGCCCAGTATGGTTGTAGGTTACTGTCAATGAGTATTGTTCCATTGCCCTAGTAAGGTGATTCTTTCGTTCTGATTATCTACTTTACCTCCGTTTTGTTGTGGAGTATGAGCCGCTGATTCTGATGTACGATTCCCTTTCCGCAAAACTCAGAAAACTGGATATTGTAAAATTTTGTACCGTTATCATAACTTATTGTTTTGACTGAGGTAGACAGTTGTTAGTAATCATATGGAACAAGGTTTCGAATTTAGAAAATGTCTCCGATTTTGGTCTTAAGAAAGAGTACCCCATGTCCAGCGTGAGTAGTTCATCCATGATGACTAGAACGTCTTCTTACCACCTCTTGCTTTGAACCACGCATTGGTCCATATAGATCCATGTGTAATAGATCCAACGGAGATTTGTAGACATCTCTCGGTATTTCCTGGGAAGCTTGTTCTTGTATGTTTACCTTGTACGCACGCAGGACAGAGTGAGTCGGTCTAAAAGAAGTTTGTCGTAGAAGACCTACTACAAGATTTCCATTTTTATTTTGTTGAGCAGTTTGCCGTGTGCATGACCTAATTGGGAGTGCCATAAGGAAAGATTTATGTCCTGTACACTGAGACAAAGAGTGCCGTCTAGGTTAGGGGTATCAAAAAGATATTATAAAGATTGTTTCACCCTTACACCAGTGGCTTTTAGAAACATGTTTTGCTCGTCAAGATTTTGCAGTCAGATGCTGAAAAAGAAACAACATTAGAATCACATATTTGAGAGATACTTAGAAGATTGGTTCCAAGACCATCTACTAAATTTACATTTTCTATTTTAAATAAGAGGGATTACCGCGTTCCAATACCAATGATTTCACCATGAGTTTGTCGCCGAAAGTTACCTTTCCCCCTTGTTGAGGAGAGTCGTGAACTTGTCAGGGTCTCCTGTCATATGTCGTGAGCAGCCACTATCTGAAACCAGAATCATTGTCCACGTCTTCTCTCCCTACAAAACTATTAGAGGTTAGACTTGGGAACCTAGGCGAACTTGGGTTCCCTTTTGATGAAAAGAGTTGTGCAGATGTCGTGCTTTAAGACAGAGTATAGACGTTGCATATTAAAAGATAAATCTCTACCAAGCTTATAACATGATGAGTGAATTGCCTGTCGTAGCCCCGTAACGCAGATTAATAGAGAAGGTAGGTGGAACATACTTCTTTTGCCAACGAAATTTTTTTTCAAATTTTTTTTTTTAGAAATTTTCGTCGTTAAAGATCGTTGGGTTTTGAAGCCATTTTGGAGATTGACTTTACCTTTGTTTTTCAGCCAAGTGAGGGGGACTCGAGGAATGAACCGATCCATCTGTGCCTTTTTAAGGGCGACTAATTAGTGGAGTCGATCTCTTTCTCGAGTTGAGCTTGCCTTTATTTTGACTCCTCGGAGTTTGTTTTCAAGAATTTTGGTTTTCGCATAGCGGCAACCTCACAACCGGTAATTGGTTTGAAGATTTTCAGGAATTTTGGAACAATTTTTCTATGATGACATGACTTGGTTTTTTTAAAGAGTTGATGGACATATGAGCATACTCTTAACTCACTTTCAAGTTTTTCGACTTTTTGCTCAGACTTTTGGAGTTTGAGACATTCGTGTTCATGCCCTTTTAACACATGTATTTCTTCATAAAGAGAAGCTATCCTTTCTTGTTCTTCAGTTAAATCGAATTCAGGATGACCAGGATCTATGTAGTAAGTGGACAAAAATAAAGAAGGAACAGCATATGAATCTGAGAGATTTTCAGTTAGCTCTGAAGAGGGACTCTTGCATACCTGATTTTTATGAGCCATGAGGCAGATTAAGCTTGATGTTCTGATCTCAGGTTCTTCCGAGTCAGAATCTCCCCATGCTGCATTGGCTACCAGTGATGATTGCTCCCGATCATCCTTCTTCTTGAGTGAACAGTTGTTGGCGTATATGCCCCGGTTTCAAGCACTTAAAGCATACTCGGTCTCCAGTTCCAGTGTTACCTAGCTGATTTCTGTTGTATGATTGATAGGACCGATTCTGACTTTGGCCGGATCTGATTTGACCATTCCTTTCTGATCGATCTCGCATGAATTTTCTGAAGTTCTTGACCAGCATGGCCATTTCTTCAAAGGTATTTGCAGAACCTTCCTCGATTATGCCGTCAATTAGTGTGTCACACAGTTGTTGTATTAGTTCTTGATTAGAAGAGGTAGTCTCGTAGTGGAACGACTCCTGCTGGTGAGCTGCTATCTGGCTGGGTGTAGTCTTTACCTGCAGGGCTTGATTTATGTTAGGATAGGAACTTGTGTGAGAAGAATTACCTCTGCTTTTAACATTCATTTTGTATTTATTGATGGACTGAAGATAGGACCCTAGATCGGTCAAGGTCCATTTTTCTAAGCTTTTGGAGGTTATTGTAGAGATAACACTCTCAGCCCATTCTTCACCCAGACTATCCAGAAATTTGTTGTTGATATTTTAGTTAGACTCTCCAATCTGCAGCTCTCTCATGGTAGCAGTGAGTTCAGTGAATCTTGCAAGCATATCACTAAGGGATTCTCCAGGCTTTCCTACGAAGTTTTCATAATCCATCTTCAGCTCTTGTATTTTTTTTTCCGAAGCTCGGTATTGTCTTCGTGAACTACTCGAAGGTGATCCCAAATGTCTTTTGCCACCTTGATGTGATACACTCTTCTTATTTTAGGTGGAGAGAGACTTGTGTAGATGACTCGTACGGCTTGGACATTTAGCTCAACACATCTATGCTCTTTAGCCGTATACGAGCTTGGATCTTTCCCTTCAGGCACTGGGAAGTTTCCTTTTGTCACTACCGTCCAGAGTTGTTGATTGAGTGACTGGAGGTGCGACTCCATCTCGTTCTTCCACATATTGTAGTTTGTGGAGGTTAGCTTTGGGTTCTCCGCCTGCATCCTGTTGTTATTATTGGAATTTGAGATTTCCGCCATTTTGAGAGATTTTGTCAGCCAACGCAGGCTCTGGTGAATCGCGAGGGCAAGTCTTTCTGCAGAGCTACTCTGACTGAGGAGGCAATCATCTGCAAAACCAAGTCTCCAACAGCTTTGGATCTAAGCCTTAGAGCTTTTAGACTATTTATATTGGTACAAAAATATGATCTTCTGTTGATGTTAATATAGGGGCCACAAGTTCAAGTTCAAAAATCAAACTTTGGAGCATTAAGGACAAGTTCAAACCTTAAGACTCATTTTTGATATTTTAAGTTGTTTATGTTGGGTGGTTGAGTATGGCCGAGTTTGAGGGTTGAAAATGGGTTAAATGACCTAATAATGAACCTAAACCTACTAACTTGTATAGTTTTGTTTGTAAATGATTCATGGGTTTAAAGTGTCATTTTGCTAAGTTTAAGTGGTTTTGTGTGAGAAACTAACTTTGAACAGTGTGTATGTTGTTATGTCTGAAAATGGACATGTTATTATGGACATTTTGGAGTATTATAAGTGTCTTTTAAAGTTTTTATTGTGGCCAAAGGTTATTGCTAGTTTTATGAGCATTTTGGTGGATTTAATGCTTCTAAAAGCATAGGTTATATTGGTATTATGTTAGGTTTGTAAAATCTGGTGTTAAAGGGCTATTTGGATGATTTAAAACACCTCAAAAAGTTGGTGAAAAAATACTTATGAAATTAGGATGTGTTTGGATAAGGTTTGAAGAGAAAGTTTGGTTTAAATGTAATTAGGAGTTAATTGGATGATTTAGTAATTATATGGCCAAAAGGATATGTGGAAGATTGTAAAAAGATAAAGGTTGGAGTGGTAAAGGTCAATAAAGCCTAAAAGTCATTAGGAAACATTAACGAAGCCTAAAACGACATTGGAGAGGTTTATAAAAAGAAATATAAACGGAAATATAATTAAATGTTTTTGCATCGAAAAATGTTTCATGAATATTTTAGAAGTGAAAACAAGGTCTTGGACACCTTATAAGATTATTTAGGTAATTTTTAAAGGCATTGGAAATTGGTAAAACAATCGGACTAAAAGATGTTATGTTTTCGTCTAAGATGACGAAACACAAACCATTTAGAAACTAAATGCTAATTAATCAAATTTATAAATAACAATAATAATTATTGTTTGAACTTACAAGTTTGGAGATATAAAAGGGTCCGTCTCGTTAAACAAAAAACGTGTCAAAAATGGCATGAAAAACGGGTATAAAACGAATTAGAAACAACACATTTAATGAAACATTGTATATATATATAATCAGAGCCAAATACGGTTCATACCGGGTGAAAGCTATCTAAATTAAGGTGAACATTAATTAAACGTTGGTCAGACCCTGGAAACGTTGGTCAGCGGCGGTAGAGCGTAAGACCGTGGTCCCGTTGTGGGTTGGTCCCGATTAATTAATCTATCCTTAATTAACATAGTCTAACCTGATATGCCCCAATAATGGCTTCGAGGCTACGAAGTTGGCTAGATCGATGGAGATCTAGAAGAGAATCAATAGTAACATCTCAAGAAAGTATTCAACAAGTTGATTATTCGAACTGGACAATACCTTCTCAAGATGTTCAAAGTCTATATCAAGTGGGTCCTCTTGATTTCAAGACAGCTATGTCTGTCAAGACTCGTGAGGAAACTCTAAGTATACAACAACAATATCAAACAATACCACTTATTTCAAGATCTTCAATATAATATTTGCAGCAAGGGTATAGATATGCCCACTATGGAATGATTCAAGTAGTTGTAAAACCATTATTCAGACAAGGTATAGATGCCCCAATATTCATGGCCCTTAGAGACAAACGTCTCAAACGCTACAAATCTTCTCTTCTAGCCATGATTCAGACTAATGTCTGTAATGGTCCAATATTCTTTAATTGCTGTCCCAATTTCTCAGTGGATCTTTCAGATCCTCTGATTCAATATTCTTTAGTTCTGGATGTTCATCTTCAAGGGGATGAATTTGAAGAACTTTCCAAAAATTTTGCCATTATCTATCGAGTTTATTATAGACTTATGTCTTCTCAATTAAATCCCAGACTCAATAGGTCTTTGATTCCTATTCGGGACGAGACTGTCCTTTAACAAATTGATGCTGAAAGACCAACAGTATTTGTCCGTCGAAGTTTACTATGGGATGAAATTACTATACCAGATCACTTTCAAATTTCTATTCCACAAATTCCAAGAAACATCTCCCGTACTACGGTAGATGATAATCGAACAAAACGATGGAACTATTCTCCTTCGTTTCAATTCTTTTAGAGAACGCCCGAATTCCTCTCCTAACGAAGCTTCATGGATGCAAGATCTTCCTTTTCTGGAGTACCCTCTATATCTAGAAGCCAGGCAACCATCTCAACCCAGATTAGGGTTGATTTCCAAGCACCCTTACCAACATACGTCCCTGAGGACAACGAATCCATCAACAATGAAGATCTTATGGGTAATACCAACGTTATCCATTTGGCAGATTTTGAGCTTAGAGAGGAATATATTCTGAACGAGAATCTGAACAAGAATATGAACCACAAAAAAATGGTTCGCAAACCTATCTTCAGATTGTCAACAAAACCTCCGTCAATATTGGCGCAAAGATTGTCACAGGTTACGCTGTAACATGACAATCTACGATTGGTTGCCTTCATATACTTCAGTCCAACTTTCTCAACCAGATCCCTTCGAAATCCCCTCAATTAATGTCCAAACAAGTCTATACAAGAGATGGAAATTGGAATCAAATGACGAGCAAGTAAGCTCAATTCATCCTCCATTCAATACCATCAAACTATCCAGAGACATCATTGCTACACCCCTGAAGAAAGGAAGTAACACTACTACTCCGGTGTTGGCTAGTGACCTTCAAAAGGTCCATCATCAACAAAACTGGACTAATTAAACCTTAGCCACAATAGCTGCTCAATTAGATAGCATCTCCATCAGCCTACATTCAACCGTACCAGTGGAAAAGCAAGTCAGATTTCCTTCTAACATTTCTCGACCTTATTTTCAACCATCAATCACTAACTTTGTTCATCCAGAAACTGACCTACTTACACGTATATCAGAAACCTTACAATTATTACCTTCTTCATCCACGGCCAATATTCAACAATCTACCTAGACCCAAGGCGGCAACGCTATCAACGCTCTAGACACTTGCCAGTGTCCGTCAAGTGATGATGAATCATCCACATCATCTTTAAATATATCTCATATTGAAAATCAATTTCTTGATCCGGAACCAAATGCAATTTCCAAAATATCAACAAGAAACCCAAGACGTTCTTTTAGATGGAACAAACCCATGGATTTTTATTTCCATACCACCACAAATTATTATCCTCGTCCTACTCCTCCAAACATTCAATACGAAGAACGCTCCAAATTTGCTTCAGCACAATATGCCGGTAATTCTATCTATGAATGGAACATAGATGGGAAATCAGAATACAAAATTTTGAATACCTTACAAGAAATGGGCATGGCAAAGAATGACTACAAGATGCGAAGGCTGACTGACAAACAAGCAGCCACCTCCATAGTAGCAGGATTTACAGGCCAGCTTAGACAATGGTGGAACCATGCCCTTACTTTAGACAATAAACAGGAAATCATGAACCCTCAAGTTGAGGTTTTTGATGGAGAACAGATCTTCCTTAAAGGATGATGCATGCGATTTCCTGATTATCACAATAAGCCTTCATTTTGTTGGAAACCCAAGAGAAGAATTAAACTCCAATAAAGTTCTTCTCACCAATCTTCGATGTCCAACATTATCTGATTACAGATGGTACAAGGACATGTATCTTACGCAAGTCCTTTAACGTGAAGATTGTATGGCTAACTTCAGGAAAGAAAGATTCATTTCGGGATTGCCTACATTATTCGCACAAATGATTATCACCAGACTCAAGCAAGAAGTTGGTCAAGAGACCATACCTTGGGAAGCAATAGCCTACGGTCAACTTTTTGCCTTTGTAAAAAAGGAGGCCCTAAGCTTATGTCAAGATCTCAAAATCTAGTCCAAATATGGCAATGAAAAGGCCCAAGCACACAAGGAAATGGGCTCTTTCTGCAAGATGTTTGGAATAGAAAATCACTCCTCCATCCAAGAAACAGATAACCCACAAGCGTTTCACTTCCAGATCCAAACAACCCTATCGATCCAAACCACAATATCGTAAGCCATATAGACCTTATCGCCAAAGGTATAAGTCAAACCCTAGAACTACCGAGTTTGCTTCCAAGAATACGACTCAAATCACATGTTGAAAATGTGGTCGCAAGGGTCATAAGGCAGATCAGTGTCGTGTTAAGCAGAATATTAATGAGATCTTCGCAGACGACAAGACCTACAGAAAAGCTCTCCAAGCTTTTGCTACAAGATAATCCCAGTTCTCCAGAAGATGAGAATTACATTCACCAGTTAGATCATGATGCTTCTAGTTCCAATTATGAATCTACAGATGACTCTTACAGATCTATCAATGTTATAACCAATGACATAGATTTAGCAGAGCTTCTGTACGAACTCATAACCAAAGTTTCAAATCCTGAAGAAAAAGGCAATATTACAGCAATTAGTAAAATTGCTGGCATCGCAACATTCCAAGAAGCTCTCCCAGAACCATTTTTAGTATTTTCCAAGACCCTTGACAAATACCCAATAACATCAAGTAGTTGTTAGCAGAAATATGTTACTATCTCTACCTAGGCAGTGTACCTATCGTTTTGCGGAATAGTGAATTGAGTGGGGTTGTCGATCTCAGGGACCTCGTTCAATTAACTGATAATTTATTTACTAACCGAGAAAATTAAACTAAGAAAACAGGAAACATCACTTTTTTCAGGTTTTACTTAATTTAATAAAAAGAATGACTAAACAAACTACATAAATAATGAAACAATAAAAGATAAAAATAAAGTAAGCAAGAATAAAGATTGATCTAAATAAGCACCCCGGATTGTTCTACAAACCTTCATTTATTAATCTATCATAAACTATTCCCTAATTCTGCAATAAACTCAGGAATTATAAATAGTTCGTTGACCGGTCCCTGTACAACGAACCCTAACTAACTGAAATAACAAGCCGCAAACCATGCCCAAGTTATCAAGTTAATAGCATTAAACACAATTCCTAATGGAGACAGATTAACCTATAGGCAAACCATGCTTCTAGTCGTTAATCCGGTTTAACTTCCTATGTCTTGTTAACTAATCTCAGCGCCGCATGTTGATTAGAAAACTACAAGAATTGCTTTAATAATTAGCTAGATAATTAAAGCACATGAAGAACAGAATTAAACTACTACAACTATAATTGAGAAAAGATTACAAAATAAACGTAAGATCCGGTTTGCTACCCCAATCCGGTGAGCTAAACTAACTACTCAAAAATAAACATAAAAGTACAAAATAACAAAGAAAGACATTAATATGTACAATGGGGATATGGAAGAGTGGTGGTGTGGGTGGTGTTGGTGGCGTGTGTGGTATAATGGTGTGGTGCGGTGTGGATGGACGATGGCTGAAGGTAAAGTGTTGATGGCGAATGATGTGAGATGATGGTGAATGATGGTGTGTTGTGCGGTGGTCTGGTGGTCGTCGAATGAGGTTGAGGCGTAAGCCTCTGATGGTGAGACCTCCCGATGAATTCGGCACGCTCCCTTTTTATATTAATTCAGTTGCTCCCAAGGATAAAAGCCATTCGTATCTATCTATCTCCTTTTTTTATCTTCAAATATAATGCAACCTGAATTGATTTAATGATGGGCCCAATATTCTTTCTAAATTCTCCACGTCTCCATCCAAAACTTGGGCGCCGCCTTCTTCTTTTTCTTTTTTTTTTAAAGTGCAGCCTATCCAAAAACAAATGAGCACAGCCCACATCGTTTTACCATCTCCAAGTAAAGGCTACGTACAATCCATTCTAAATGGGCAGCGGACTTGTCTCATTATATCAATGCACCGTGGGGCAGCCCATTCTTTTTTTATTTCAAACCAACACTCCAGCCGTAACCTATATATATATACCAGCCGATATATATATATACGTCTACATTCTTCACTTTTTCCTGCAGTTGACAATATATATATCAACTCTCATCTAAACACAAATCTTAGAAAAATCATATGATAAGTGTAAAATATGACACAATTGTTATAAAAATAGGAAGAAATAAAGCCCTAATAATATATATTTTACACTTATCAAACTTCCTCACACTTAGCTTTTGCTTGTCCTCAGGCAAATACAGAATATGTCTACTTTTAAGGGTCGTAGTATGAAACTCAGGATCAAACAATTGCCGATAGAAAACTAGCAAAATGACAATCAAAAGGATAGTTCTGCTATCTGCTGTAGGTTTTCACAAACAGTGAACAAGAGTGGAGTTAAAAGCATGGAGAAGTTAGATTATAGAAACTGAACAGAGAATAGTTTGGGATCTTCCACTGTTTCTTCCTCTAACCTTTGGATGACAAGGGGTGTGAAGTAACGCCTTATTCCGCGATACCTTTCACACCACATACTCATGATCAAAAACAAAAATTAAACTGCAATTAACTTTTTTCGCATGCAAAAACATTCTTCTTCAAGAAATATACAAAACAAACGAATAATTGCGAACTGCAGAGTTATTCCATAACCAGACTTTTCTCTCTATCCTTGTAACGGTGTTGGGCCAACTATCCCAGATCCCGAGACCTTAGGTAGATAGGTGTTAAGGCACCCCTAGAACTTAATAACCGGATAGACGAGGTCTGCTTTTGTTAGGAAATTTTTTGATTAGCGGAGTACCTTGCCTTATCCTTTCATACCAAACTTTCTTAGCATTCCCAAATTCCCAAACTAGACTAATTCAGTTTCATAATCAGCTAATCCACCAAATTTCAGTGAAAATAGATTCAGTTTGGATAAAACTATACATACAAACAGCCAAAAGCAGAAAGATTCTGAGGTGGCCACCAGGCTCGTTTTCACAAACCTCAACAAAAGTTTTCACCTAGAGATTCAATATTTATTGGCACTCAAAAGAAACAATTCTCTCAAAGCATTAGGACAAACAAAAACAAGTGTGGCATTTAAACGCAACTGGCATATTTTCAGGGAAAGGTCTCTACTTCCTCACACTTAAGAGGAGCAATGTCCTCATTGTTCAAAAATAAAAATCAAGAAAAGACCTTTCAAAATATGCCAGACTCATGAAGAATTTCATTCAGGACCACAAGGACTGATAAAATAAATAACATTAAAAGCATTATAGGCTGAACACAAACATTAACAGTAAGGAGAAACTGAAACTCCCCTGATATCATAGATTGAGGAAGGTTCCCTTCCTCACACTTAAACTTGAACAAGGGGGGTAGCGTTCCTCACACTTATGTTCAAGCAAGTGTCCAGCCTTAGGGGTACATCAAACACCATGATTAAATTTCACCTGCACACACACCCACAACTACCACAAAAACGCTGAAAGCGTTGCATTAAAAGCACAGGCACCACTGCCATCTCTGAATGAAAGAAAAACAGAAAGAAAACCAAAACAAAAACAAAAATAAAACAAAAATAAAACATAAATTTAACCACTTGGTTGCCTCCCAGTAAGCTGCCCGTCTTTATAGTCTTTGGCTAGACTCCCGCTTCGTTATCCTGATGTTTGAGAAGATACTGCCGGTAACGTATTTCTAATTGGAGATCAGGTGATGATGAATTATCTTCCTCAAATTCGAGGACATAAACGTCCTCCTCCTTTTGTTGAGGCTCCTGGAGGCAAGTTGAAATTGCAAATCAATTGATGGTGGCACTTTCTCCTCAGTTTCGAGAATATAGATATCCTCTTCCAGTTGGTGAGGCTCCATGGAAACTTCATTCTAGCAGACAATTGCGATAGAACTTTAATCTCTTCATCTTTTATGAAATTGTCCTCAACTGGTGCTTCTACCGGTTCGGGGTTAGGCTTAGGCAAGATATTATGCTCTACGGGCGGATGACTTTCCTTCCCACCAATAAAGTTCTCGATCATATTGTGGTGGTGGTTGATATCCAATCAGTCTTTGAAAAGCAAGTACTGCTTCCCGCTTGCGCTGTAAAGCTTGTTCCACCATCAATCTCGTCTCTGCATCGTAACTGCTCTCCATTCTCAGTAACTAGTCTACAAACACAAAATAAAAAGTAAAATAGAAACAAAATACTTAACAAATTAAAAAAAACGAAAATAAATATCAATCAAAACCACGTACTAAACTAAAAAGAAAGTAAACTATAAAAAAAAACACGACAAGTTAACCAAGAAACCTACGAATCAAATTCAAAAGTACAAATAAAATAAAATAAAGGAAAAGAAAAACTAAAATTAAAAAATAAACGACAAAAAGTAAAAGAAAATAACGAAAAGAAAATACGAAAAAAATAAAATAAAAAAATAATTAAACTAATTTCCTAATGAATCCTAACGAACCAAATCAATTCGTACTAATTAAAGTGAACGTCAACGTACTCAACAAAATTTACAAATCAAATTGAATAAAATAAATAGATAATACGAAAGAAAAAAAAATCGGAAAGGATGAAAATTTGTACGCACACGACTATACTAGTCGGAAGTCAATACGGGAAAAAAATGAAATCAACACAATTTATATCATAATAGAAATCGAATAAAACTATTATCAAAATGAAAGAGTAAAATCTAACAGTATAAAACTCAAACAAATCTCAATTAAATAAATAAATATGTCAATTAACCGTAGCAGAGGTCCCCGGCAACGGCGCCAAAAACTTGTTAGCAAAAATGTTACTATCTCTACCTAGGCAGTGTACCTATCGTTTTGCGGAATAGTGAATTGAGTGGGGTTGTCGATCTCAGGGACCTCGTTCAATTAACTGATAATTTATTTACTAACCGAGAAAATTAAACTAAGAAACAGGAAACGTCACTTTTTTCAGGTTTTACTTAATTTAATAAAAAGAATGACTAAACAAACTAACATAAAATAATGAAACAATAAAAGATAAAAAAAGTAAGCAAGAAATAAAGATTGAATCTAAATAAGCACCCCGGATTGTTTGCAAACCTTCACTTTATTAATCTATCAATAAACTATTCCCTAATTCTGCAATAAACTCAGGAATTATAAATAGTTCGTTGATCGGTCCCTGTACAACGAACCCTAACTAACTGAAATAACAAGCCGCAAACCATGCCCAAGTTATCAAGTTAATAGCATTAAACACAATTCCTAATGGAGACAGATTAACCTATAGGCAAACCATGCTTCTAGTCGTTAATCCGGTTTAACTTCCTATGTCTTGTTAACTAATCTCAGCGCCGCATGTTGATTAGAAAACTACAAGAATTGCTTTAATAATTAGCTAGATAATTAAAGCACATGAAGAACAGGAATTAAACTACTGCAACTATAATTAGAGAAAAGATTATAAATAAACGTAAAGATCCGGTTTGCTACCCCAATCCGGGGAGCTAAACTAACTACTCAAAAATAAACATAAAGTAACAAAAATAACAAAGAAAGACATTAATATGTAACAATGGGGATATGGAAGTGGTGGTGTGGTGGTGTTGGTGGCGTGTGTGGTATAATGGTGGTGGTGCGGTGTGGAGTGGACGATGGCTGAAGGTAAAGTGTTGATGGCGAATGATGTGATGACGATGATGGTGAATGATGGTGTGTTGTGCGGTGGTCTGGTGGTCGTCGAATGAGGTTGAGGCGTAAGCCTCTGATGGTGAGACCTCCCGATGAATTCGGCACGCTCCCTTTTTATATTAATTCAGTTGCTCCCAAGGATAGAAAAGCCATCCGTATCTATCTATCTCCTTTTTTTTTCAAATATAATGCAACCTGAATTGATTTAATGATGGACCCAATATTCTTTCTAAATTCTCCACGTCTCCATCCAAAACTTGGGCGCCGCCTTCTTCTTTTTTTTTTTTTTCAAAAGTGCAGCCTATCCAAAAACAAATGAGCACAGCCCACATCGTTTTACCATCTCCAAGTAAAGGCTGCGTACAATCCATTCTAAATGGGCAGCGGACTTGTCTCATTATATCATGCAACCGTGGGGCAGCCCATTCTTTTTTTATTTCAAACCAACACTCCAGCCGTAACCTATATATATATACCAGCCGATAATTATATATAGCGTCTACATTCTTCACTTTTTCCTGCAGTTGACAAATAATATATATCAACTCTCATCTAAACACAAATCTTAGAAAAATCATATGATAAGTGTAAAATATGACACGAATTGTTATAAAAATAGGAAGAAATAAAGCCCTAATAATAGATAATTTTACACTTATCAGTAGTAACCTGTTTGGAAAGGTTCCACTCAGGAGTTGCAAAAGGACATTAAGATCCTGAAACAAGAAATTCAAGCACTCAAAGCCGACCTCCATCAGATCAAATTTGATGGATTAAGTGCGCAAGCTCGAATTTCCCTTTTAGAAGCAGCAAAAGCTTCTACATCAGCGGATATATCTGCAGATACTTCTCAAGAGCATAAATTACTACAAGAATTGGGTGTCATTTCAATAACATCCCAAGTACATCATCCATAACCAAAGCCATAAATATCATTGAAAGATTTCGCTTTCAAAAATGGTATTCCAATATCACGTTTGTTGTCGAAGGAACTGACTTCAAGTTAACTATGGTTGCTCTTGTAGATTCCGGAGTAGACCAAAACTGTATCCGAGAAGGATTAGTTCCTCACCATTATTGCTCTCTTACTCGAGACGATTAGTAGGAGCGGGAAACGATCCACTCAAAATCATTGCCAAAAATACAAACTCTCTGTCCAAAACAGAAATCTCCTAGTCAAACTACAATTTGTAGTTATCAAGAATATTAGCCAAGACATTATCCTTGGCTCTCCTTTCATTATCCAGTTGTATCCCTTTTTTGTTGATCATAAGGGATTACATGTCAAGATCAATAGAGAAAAGTATTTTCTCTTTACCGAGCCCATAATCCAGAAAGAGCTTAATGTTCTTCAATCCAATACTCTTTACCAACAGATCAATTCAATTACCAGAAAATAAAACCAGCTTCAGTACTCTAAAAATCAACTCTCTCATATTCGAACAACTTAGAGACTTCAAGATCCCATAACTCAAAAGGATATTTCTCAAATGGTGAAAACCTTTAAGGATGTTTGCGCGGATCTACCCAATGCATTTTGGAGTAGAAAGCGCCATATCGTTCATCTTCCTTACGAAAAAGATTTTGATGAACGCAATTCCAACAAGGCATGACCCATTCAAATGAATAGCGAACATTTAGATTTGCAAAACGGAGATTCAAACTCTTTTGGATAAAGGTTTGATTCGACCATCCAAATCACCATGGAGCTGCAGTGCATTCTATGTCATGGATGCCCCAGAAAAAGAGCATGGAGTTCCACGTCTAGTAATCAACTACAAACCCCTGAACAAGGTCCTTCAATGGATTAGATATCCAATCCCAAACAAGAGAGATCTATTAGGATGACTTTACAAGGCTAAGATCTTCTCCAAATTCGATATGAAGTCTGGCTTCTCGCAAATTCAGATTGCCGAGTCAGATCACTATAAAACTGCATTTGTAGTCCCATTTAGTCATTACGAATGGAACGTGATGCCATTTGGCCTCAAGAATGCTCCATCTGAATTCCAGAATGTCATGAATGACATCCTTACTCCATATTCAACATTCATCATCGTCTATATCGATGATGTCTTAGTATTCCAGATTCCATCGAACAACATTTCAAGCATCTCAAAACATTTCATTCAGTCATCAAGACTAATGGTTTGGTCGTCTCTAAACCCAAAATGAAGTTGTTTCAAATTAACATACGTTTTCTTGGACACAACATTTATCGAAATATCATTACTCCCATTCAACGAAGTTTAGAATTTGTTTCTAAATTCCCTGACGAAATAAAGGACAAGAATCAGTTACAAAGATTTTTAGGATGCCTCAATTATCTTTCAGATTTCTTTCCCAAGCTTCGCCAACATTGCAAGCTTATTTATTCCAGATTACAAAAGAATCCTTCATCATGACTCCAGAGCACACCAAGGTTGTGCAATCCCTAAAGCAATATACCTCTTCCTTACCATGCCTTACCATTCCGCATCCCAGGCCTTTCTCATCGTCGAAATTGACTCATCAAACATTGGCTATGAAGGGATTCTAAAACAAAGACCTCAAGGTCAGGCCAAAGAACAGTTAGTTCGATCCATTCTGGTATATGGATCGGACCACAAATCAATTATTTATTCTACTATCAAAAAAGAAATTCTTTCCATTGTTCTATGCATTTCAAAATTTCAAGATGATTTATACAATAAGACCTTTTTACTCCGCATCGATTGCAAATCCGCAAAAGATGTTTTACAAAAAGATGATAAAAATTTAGTATCAAAACAAATCTTTGCCAGATGGCAAGCTATCCTTTCTGTTGTTGATTTTCAAATCGAATTCATCAAAGGAGAGAATAACTCCTTACCAGATTTTCTTTCTCGTGAATTTTTGTAAGGAAGAAATAACAAGATTATCAAGATTAATCAAAATCTTTCTTCTCAGGAAACTGAGTGATAAGAGCAAAGGAAAACAAGTCAAAAGAGAGAAATCTCAAACATCACAAGATTACCAGATGGCTACACAATCTAATCCTTCTGCAAGAATATTAAAGTTGTCAATTCTCAAAATATTACCACGTCAAATCCATACACTCCTCTTTGTCGAGATTTTCCGCCTGCCTCATTCCTACAGGCTGCATAAACTCCCACCAAAACAGCAGCCATATCCAGCTCCTCTAAACAAGCTACTGCAACCACATACCATATCAAACCAATACAAGAATACATTACCCTCACAAGATACACAGAACGACCACAACAGGCAATCACCGATAATGTCGCCAAGCGTATATTCCCCCGGAATCTACTAGCACACGGACAATATTACCAAACCCACAAGTTCTATGAGCTTGTACTCATCGACACAAAATCCATCGACCTTACCCATAGCTTTAATCCAAATTCAACCCAAACAGGCTACTCCAAGTGTTTTATCAAGAAAGTCATTTCTGCAAAGGAATGGGGACCTATTCATTAACCCCGTACTTTCTCAATAACACATATACCCCAGACCTCCACTTATGCTAATTACCAGAATGCTTGGTACAAGATTCCTCCTCCTTAGACCAGCGCAACACTCATGGTTCATCAATTTCCATGAGCATTACGACAAGGAATTCCCAATATGTTTTGCCATTGTGGAGATCTTTGGGGGATGCTCATACATCTTTCCCAAAGAATTCACCCAAACTATGCATATTGGCTTCAACATTCCTCGGGCCAACAATATACAAAGGAGTTACAATTTTTTTGCAATTTTTTGCATTCTTGGATATTTTGCTGGACTTTCAGTGTCCAGCAATATCTTCCAAGCCCATATCCATCTTGTTTAATCGGATTTTGGGTTAAATGGTGGCCAAAATACTGGGATAAGCTTTTTCCTACCAAACGTCAAGGCCTATACCACTACTGGCAAAAGGCCATAACCTATAAGGATTTCCAGACCACAAAGAAAGCTCTACCGAGCCCATCAAAACCATTAGCCCTACCGGGCCCAAGTACACATCAAAGCCCAACACCTTTAGCCATATGCCCAGCACCACAGACACAAACCCCCCCAAATCACCACAACATCAACCCTTGTTCCAAAGATTCTATACCCCAAAATCCAGAATTATGACTATAATATCTCAATATATTATCAACCACAGCCCAATGTTCCCGTATGGGCTGATGACCATGACGATCCATCATCTGAAGGATCCACCTCCTATGATCCAATTGGAGGACCTCTAGCACAAGATCCATACGAGGATTACATTAAAAAATATAATAATAAAAATAAATAAATAAATGTATTATTTAACAAAGAAATATTTGCAGGTATTTCCCATGGCTCCATCGACTCAACATCAACAATAACTTCCAAAATGGCAAAAGGCATTTGCCAAACTCAAGACAAGCATCCAAAAAACAAAATCCAAACACCACCTTACTTCACAAAATACTCAAACACAATATGTCCAAAGCAACATCTCAACACATCCCAATTGAATTCAAGTTTCTTCCAAAAGCCCCCAAACAAGGACCCCAATGGGTTTACAGAGATCGCACCACAAAGAAATCAAACCTACCACCTATCTGTTATGAGCCATATGACGGCAGACGAAATCAAACATTTCTCTGCGTCCAACCATATGAGACTGCCCTATATATCACAAGTTACATGTTTGGTGTCCCCTGAAACATCTACAACAAAGCCTTCTCGTCGCCGGTGGAAAGGAACCACCAGAATTCAACACTAGAGAACAAACCATGCAGCAGATGGTTGAGTTTTGGACTCGATCTTACACCATAAATATTATTGATCCAGAGACACAATCACCCCGCCAAGTAGACTATGAATGGTACCAAAGAAAAATTGAAGTTAATCGAGGGGTGCAAGAATTAATCTACAACATTCATTATGGACTCCATATCGAAGAAACCGGGATCGGTTTGCAGATTTCGATCGCTACGAATGAAGCAGACTCAAGAAATTTCAAAATATTTTCAAAATAGCACTGTAGCTACAGTGAATAGTGACTTTTTTACTGAAGCACTTTACTACTCGACACGTGTAGCCGACAAAATTTACTATTGGCCCTTTCGGCCACAGTTACTCAAGATTAGACTGTAGCTCACAGTCTCTTTTTTTGTACGGTCAAAGAGCTCCTCTTCTATAAAAGGAGACTTGTCATTGGAGTGAAGGGCAGAGGCAGTTTCGAATGTGAAAACGTTCTCGCTCTCTCTCTCTCTCTCATTACTCTCTCAAATCTCAGACTAAGTTGTATCAATATATCAATCCAAGATTAACTCTTAAGTGAGTTCCCAATATTCAATATCTTATATTTATGTTATATTATGTCATTTACATTATCGTTTATTTTATCATCTTTAATTTCCGCACTTTCAAAATTCTTCAATTTCTGCTCTTTACTTTCTTTATTTGTTATTTTCGATTCTCTTCTTCCATATTTTTAACGATCCTGTTCCTTATATATATAAAAATATAGCCGACCAGCCAAAGATTGGGCCGGCCCAGTCTACATCGACCACGAATACTGTATTCAACCCAACCCATACGATACCTTAATTCTCTTCACTTCCGTAATATTGCAAACCCTAAGGGGGTGCTTGGAACATGGGTATGGCAATGAATCTATGGAAATGGAAATAGTGTTTTCCTATTTCCATGCTGGTAAATAAAAGTCCTATTTTTAGGAGGGGGAATGAGAATTAAATGACCTCTATTCCCACAATTTGATAACCAGGGAGGGGTGGTTATCAAATTTTGATTACCACGTAGCGGCAGATTATTAGATTGATAAATGTTTTCAACTTCAAATGGTTATATATTTTAATTCTTTAATAATAGTAATTAATATAATCATTATATGATGTTAAAACAAAGAAAATATTAAAATGGAAAAAATGTTTATAGTTACACCAATGACAAGATAAACAAGGTAATAAAAAAAATATTAGAAAGCAGAGAAATCTCATCAATTGTGTTGGAAGTATTTACAATTTTCTTTGTTTCTTAAATCGTATATATTCATCAATTTACTACAGTTAATATCTTACAATACATTTTTTTTATTTTTCTATATATATATATTATTGGTTTACTTTTTTACAAATAAAAACTATTAATTTATTTTATATATATAGCTATCAGATTACTTTCACTCAAGAAAAATGTGACATATTATATATATATATATTGATTTCCTTTCGACACTGCACAACGTTAAGATTTATTTTTATATGTTAAAAATTAACTTGAGTTAAATGCTTTTTTTTAAAAAAAAATCGTTAAATTTAATTTAATTTAACAAATAAATTATTAAATTGTTTTATTAACAAATTTATCAGAGTATGTATATATCTACATGCATCACAATGTCATATGTTATATATGTTAAAAAAAATAAATAGTTGGTCTAAATACTTTTATTTTATTTTTTGTAACGATTTTATTAATGTAACAATAAAATATTTGTAGAATTAAATTAACAAATTTATCATAATATGTGTATAACCTAATGTTATGAAATAGCAATAAAATTTATTTGATACCTAACCTTGGAATTAACTACATACCATTCCCACGTACGGCGCACCCTCCCGATTCTCCCTCTCTCTCGAGCAGACGTGCGATGGTGCAGTCCGTCCACGTATAATTTTGGTGCGGCTGCATGAGTTGTCACCCAGTCAGCAGTCCAGTCAGCTGCTGATTGGTTATTTTTTTATTATTAATTTAAATTATTGTATCTTTTAAAATATAAGTCTAAAATATAAAAAATTATACTATTATTCATCTAAATTCAAGCTCTTCAAAACAAGACCAAACATGAATATGTTTTGAGAACTTTAAAATTTTATATTTTACATGTTATATCCATATATACATATATATATCAATGAGATGATTCATAACATCATTTTAGTGTATCATAATATCACTTTTAATGAATCATAATATCAAAATTAATGAAGCATATCTTCATTTTAGTGTATCATCGCAAACATATAAGAATAAAAATTTACGCAATAATACAACACAAAATAATATTTGATATGTATGAAAAATATGCGATTCGCCATATGAGGTTTAAACACCATACAAACAATAATAATACACTACAAAATAATAATAATTTTTATCGGTTCCGAAATTTTTTATCTAATTCACAACTTATTAGTTAATGAATCATAATAGCAATTTTAATGAACCATAATATCAAAATTAATGAATCATATCTTCATTTTAGTGTATCATCGCAAACATATAAGAATAAAAAATTTTACACAATAATACAACACAAATAATATTTGGCATTATGAAAAATACGTGATTCATCATATAAGTTTTAATATACACCATACAACAATAATAAAACACTATGATTTTTATCGGTGCCAAAGTTTATTATCTAATTCACCACTTATTATTTAATGAATCATAATATCAATTTTAATGAATCATAATATCAAAATTAGTGAATCATATCTTCATTTTAGTCTATCATCGTAAACATATAAAAATAAAAATTGTAGACAAAATATAGCATAAAACAACATTTGGTACGTAAGAAAATACATGATTCATCATATAAGGATTAAAACACCATACAAAAATAAATACACTACAAAACAATATGATTTTTTATCGGGTTCGAAATTTGTAATTTAGTTCACCACATATTACTTAATAAATGAATATCAACTTTAAGGAATCATAATATCAAAATTAATGAATCATATTATAATTTAGTGTACCATCATACACATGTAAAATAAATTTTTAAAAAGTTGTCAAAATATTCATGATTGGTCTTGTTTTGAAGAGTTTGAATTTAGTGTGAACAGTGGTATAATTTTTTTTCATTTTGGACTTATATATAAAAGTTACAACATTTAAAGTTAATATAGTAAAAAAAAAATCAATCAACAAAGCAGTCCAGTCAGCAGCTGACTAGACTGCCAAGTGTATAGGCCGTACCATTTACGGTGCACGCTGGCCGTGTGTTCGAATTTGCGCTCTCGAGTACTCTTCTTCTCTATTCTCCTTCACCAACTCGCAATCCTAACTCATCCTTCCTCTCTCGGCTTTCTCTTATTCTCACAGGTAATTCAACCCTAAACTTAGGGGTCAAAATCGGGTTTCGGGTCGGGTTAAGCTCAACCTGAACCCGACCCGAAAATAGTTTTGGTCAACCCGACCGAACCCGGAGCGGGTTGTACTTCTTTAACCCGAACCTGAAGCGGGTTGACCCGAACCCACCCGTTTTTTTCAAAATTTATTTTATTTTTTTAATTTTGGATTATTTAATAAAAATATAATACTATAATATTAATTAATTATTATGTACAATATATAATCATATGTTATCGATTAAATGTTTATTTTAGTCATAAATTAATCATTAAATACTAATTATGTCTTTAAATATAACATATTTTATATTTTTAATTAATTTTTTTTCGGGTTACGATTAGCGGGTTCAACCCGACCCGAAGTGAGTTTCAATGACCCAACCCAAACCCGACCCGAAAATCATTTCGGGTCAACAATCTCAGCCCAAAACCCGACTTTTACGGGTCGATTTCGGATCGGGTTTCGGGTTCGGTCAAGATTGACATCCCTACCAAAAGTGGCAATTTTCTTCCCTCTGGTCTTCTTTTCAACCCGCGAATAGTAACCTTGGCTGGCGACGAACGAGGAACTGCACACTCCATGCCTCTGACCGAATCCGGAGAAGACCGCAACCGAGAAGGAGCAGTGTAGAGCCACCACCACTCCTGGGGATTCAAGGTGTATATCGGTCGTTTCATGTAAGTCGTTTACGTTTTTGTTCGATTTTAATTAAGATTCGAACTAGAAAACTAGGCTGAGATTCCCCTGCCCCTCTCTGTTTTTCGGCCATTAGAGCCCGATTTTTACCTTGCAAACCTTGTACGAATTATGTCTGAATCTGTGCGGTTGAGTGTGTGAATTTCTGCACAAATTCGACTGCTGTATGTGAACTTTGGATCTGGAAATTTCATCGTTTTTGGTGTGCGAAAATAAGAACCCTAGAATCAATATAGGGTTCCGAAAACGAAGAAGAAAATTAGGATTCCTAGAATCGAATTGACAGAAGAAAATTGAAATTAGGGTTTGTTTGGGTGAATTAGGGTTCTGAAATTTGTGAATTAGGGTTACCGAATTCGAAATTGGGAATCTGGTGGGTGAACTGGAAGTCTGAATCTAAGGTGAAATCTGTATTGAATTGTGTTTGATGAAGTAGAGTTGAATGTACAACTTTGGTGCGATGGTCAATCTGAAATTTTGACCAAGTCTGGATAAATTAAGCGCTCGAAAATTGGATCCAATTTGGGGATTTTCTGGTAATCCAAAATTAGGGTTCCAAAGATTAATTTGGGGGGAATTGATAAAATTTTAGGGTTTCTAGAATTAATTGGGCTGAAACCATAATTCTAAGGAAGATCTAGGTAAAATCGTAAATTAAGTTGAATTGAGGTTGAAGTGAAAAACTTGAGAAATTTTGGGGCGATTGGGTAATTTCTGGAAATTTGGGCTGAAAGTGAAATTTGGTTAAAGTTGGAAATTGAAATTCGATTTGGTCAAGTTGGAATTGGAAATCCAATTTGGTCAAAATTGAAATCAGGTCAACATTAGGGTTTGGAGAATAGGCTATTTAAATTGGTCAAAATTAAAAATGAAGATTCCAGCGCCCACCATTGATCTCTTACGAGGGCGATCTGCAAAGAAACACTATTAATTCCACTGCCGTTACATGCCGCGCCAATAGAGGAGCAGCAGTTTTTTGGGCCCATTCTCCCTCTTGTTTTTTTCTTTTGTTCTCTTGAAATTTCTTCCGCAAAGCCATGCCGCGCGCATCAGTCTCATCTGCAATTACTTCGTAATTACTTTTGCCGCGTTCCTGTTATTGCAAACCCTAATCAATCCTCCCTCTCTGTGGTTGTTGTATCCGGGCTGTATAGCTGAAAAGTTAGGATTAGGGAGACTATGGCTGCTTCTAGGCCTGTTTCCGTTTCGATGAAGGAGTACCTGAAGCGTTACGAAACTGAGGAGGAAGAGAAATCGAAGAAGAAAAAGACAAAGAAAAAGAAGAAAGCAGCTGAAAAATTGGATGTTGGTGTTGTCGTTGTTGATGAGGATCCTGTTTGGCAGAAACCTGTGCAAATTCCCGAAGAAGAAGATTCTCCTGGTAAGAACATAAATCTACTTGTTAACTTGCGGATTTAAGAAAATTTAGACTTAGGACCTTGCATGATGATGTCTTGTATTACTAGGATCAATCCTAAGACTTAGTATCTATTAGTGATGGTTTGTTGATCATGAACTCACCATCTTCTTCCAACGCTAGAACTATTGTCTTGATAAGCCTATGGACCTACGGAGGTATCAACCTCTAGAGATACAATGTATGTTATGTAGCTTTGTGTCTAGAGTGGCTTTTGTTGTTGCGTGGGTTCAAGTGTGTGTATGACTTGCTGTCTCAAGTTGTGCTTAATGTGTTAGTGATGTATTCCAATAAACTCGTTGTAGGAGTACAGTATCTATTTCTATCTAATGCAGTAGATTGGTTCCAAATCTGAAATCTGTGGTCCATTCTTTGATTTAATGGTGCAGTGCTGCGCAAATTGCGTGTAGTTCACTAATACTATGCTGATGTATTGGTTGCCCTTTACTAACATCTATTAATTTTTTATTGATTTGGAGTTGATAGATGAAACTCCACAAGTTGAGGAAGATATTGATGTCAAACGCATGAGAAGGTTGGAAGTACTTAGAGCTAGACGTCCGTTTCATGAAATTTCACAAGATGGCAGTGGCTGGGTTTCTGTTGCTGATATTGCAAACAGAAGCTCTGCCTGTGATGCTGATCAAGATACAGATATTTCACCTCCTAGGAAACAGAAACCAAGATCTGATACACCTTCACCCGGAGGCAGAAATTCGTCACTCTCTCACGGACAACAAACTCAATTTGATATTTCATCTCCCACGGATAGAGATATTTCTCCCCCCAGAAAACCAAGGGCTCGCTTTGATACACCTTCTCCTAGAGATGAAGACATTTCACCTCCTAGAAAAAGAAAGGCTATAATTGATACACCATCACCTAGGGCTGAAGATATGTCTCCGCCTAGAAAACGGAGGGCTCAAATTGAGGCCCCTGTTTCCAGAGATGGAGATATCTCACCACCTCGAAAAGAGAACACTCAACGTGATAGTAGTGACCTTAGCAATGTCGATATCTCTCCTCCTAGAAAGCAGAGGGCTCGGTTTGATACTTCTATCGCCAAAGATGAAGATATTTCTCCCCCAAGAAAACAAAAGGAGCAGTTTGATAGCCGTTCTGAACTTGGGGGGTCTTATAAGGGTGACATGTCTCCTCCTAGGAGGCGTGGTCATGGATCTGCAATCCGTAGCAACTGGGACGCTCTCTCACCTCCAAGGAAAAACAAGAAGGATCCTGAAGACAAATTTTCCCGTGGATCAAGGGAACTTGATCTTTCTCCCCCACGGAAAACAAAGGAGCAGCCTAAAACTGGATTGGTTACTGGGCGTGAAATGAAGGAAGAGATTACCAGATCAAGGAGATTGATCAATCGAGGTACATGTTGCCATATTTGTATACTGTTGAACTCATCCTCCTAAATCTTGAATAATTTCTGCAGCGATAATATTAGTAACTGATGAAACTCAAGCCAAAATAACTCACGAATTCAGTCAAATAACACACATAAACTGGTAGGTTCAATTGAAGTTGGGGGAAAATAGAACATGAACAGAGGGGAAAAACTCAGACATTGTCCTGCCAAAACAGGTAATCAGGCGTGGCCTGCCTATTCCACAAAAGTGGCCAAAAACAATACCAAACTCAGCATCCTTCCTAGGGCTCTAACTCTTACCTTAAATAGCTACTCTAATGCAGAAAAGACAAAAGACACCTAGATAAAGTAGATAGTACTAAAGCAGGAATGAAACAACCACTCCCTTCCTTCACGCAGCTGTGGTCCCCCCTTTGGTTCACCTTCATTCCTAAACTGCCATCAGCTTAGCTCTATCAGTAACTAGCTTTGATTGTATTGCAGTCTATCCTTTTTCTCTCATTCCTTTATTATGGAATGCCCCTAAGTTTCTATTGCCTTTTGTGGTCTTACGTACCTACTCTGATGTGCTGTTTTGCTTTTATACTTTTCTGCTGCAGGTTTAGGACATGGATCCAACTATCAGCGGAAGAGGGGCTGAGACTGTTTACCGCGATAAACTGAAGGGTTAGTATATGTTTCTATTTTTATGTGGATATAACCCATGCGTCTGTTGTGTACATGAAAATATGTGCCAAGCAGTAATCCTTTTATAATGGTGCAGGAGTGCAGATATCCAAGGAAGAGTACTTGAAATCACGGAAAAAGGGGAAGAAAGAAGAAAAGCCAAAGGTAAATTTATATGAAGAGCTTCATTTTCATTGCCTAATATATATTGTTGGGTTGTCTTTAATTAAGTTTCTATGTATGGGGTGTGTTTTGCAGTTCGGTGTTTCTGTTGTGTGATGTTAGAGTTAGTTTTATACTGGTAAGAAGGCGCCAGAATCTCATTTCATTTGTTGAAGAGCATAATCTCCCAAATGGTTTTCTTGTTCTTAGGTGAATACTGAATGACAACAGCAGGGAAAAAGTAATAGTGGAAATATTATCCATAATATAGCTCGACCTTTTAAAAACTTAAACAAATCTATCTATCTATTTTGCATCTTCTCTGAATCTAAAAGCTGAAGCTATTTTGGTCTCTATTAATGTTGTATTGTTATGCGAAATATGCTCTAGTTTCTGTTTCATTGATCTTTGATGTACTACTGAGAAACCCTAAACTCTTATCCTGCTAATCTAGAGTTATACTTTCTAATTGTACAACTACGCAGCTGCGGTTTCAATAAGCTTGCCGACTCTGGACTTCAAGGAAGTACCTTGATTTTATTTGTTCTGTCTAAAACAATACTTAACTTTCTATATGCTCTGCTCACCCATGCCCCCTTCCTCACCAACTGTTGCTAGCTAGCCCTACAAGTAACTGGCACCTAAGAACCATGGTTCTGGCGGCATTCCAATAGGACTCATGGTTCCCTAGATTCCAATGTTTTGATGTTTTTCTATATTGGCTGTTTCTGTTCTATATATTATAGTGCTTCTCAGTTATCGCCCCTAATTGTTTGAATTTATGTTAGGAGCCCAAATCTTTGGGTCTAGTTCAAACAGTTATGATCTAGAGAAAGTGGGCTATCTTAGGGAGTAGAAGGTTAAGGGGCATTTAGTCATTAACTATTTCCTTACTTCTCAAGTATTTAGCCCTAGTACATATGTATATATATTAGGAAGCTGTAAGTGGAAAGGATGTCGAAAATTTGGTTGGATTGTGATTTAGGCCTTTAGGCTTGGGCAGAGGTTCTCCATTGAGGCAGAGTTCTTCTCTGAGGGAGAGTCCTTGTCTTCTCGTTTCTCCCTCATCTTCCTTGATTACTATCTCTAAGAAATTATGACATCGCCAGATTTTCTGTGTCTATCTGTTGTATATTAGGTGTGGAAGTGAGATTTGGTCCTTGCGTGATATATTTTTGTTTTAAAATTACAATCTCTGTTTACTATGTTAGATATCTTTTGAGTTCTACTGACTGTATCTTAAAATAACTGTCTGGTGTAACAATTGTCTTCACTTTGTGTATTTACTGCTGTTTATGTTGTTTGTAACAGGAGGAGAAGAAGTTAGAGTGGGGAAAAGGCTTGGCTCAGAAGAGGGAAGCTGAAGCAGCTCAGCTTGAGTTAGAACTAGAGAAGGAGAAGCCCTTTGCTCGCTACAGGTATATACATTTATATGACTCGAAACTGGTTAGCTTTTTGCTCCTGGTTATTTTCTTTTTAATTCAGAAATCATAGCTGTCCTCAGTGTGTGCCCTATAAGTGTCTTTTGGGAAACCTGTTTGGTTTGTTTCTTGACATATAGAGCTGAATGGAATGCTTTGTCATGACACCTCAGTTGATTGTTTCTGGTGTTTGTTGGAATATGAATTTGGGATTAATTGTGGGTAGAATCTTCAGAAACGATACTGCTTCAGGTCCAGTTGCACTGAATGATGCATTTTACATTGTTACGTAATCTTCTGCAGAGATGACCCTGACCTTGATTCAATGCTGAAGGATAGAATGAGATTTGGTGACCCAATGGCGCATTTGGTAAAGGTAGTGATTCTATTTAACATGATGTAAAAATGTAGATGAACCTTATATGTTCACGGGTTAATATGGATGTGTTTCAATATTGTCTTTCAGAGAAAGCACTTTGGTCCAGCACTGCAAGACCTTGGTAGCGATGAAAAGATGAAAGAGTCGGGATTTATAATCCCACAAGACATACCAATGCACAGTTGGATCAAGAGGGGATTAGAGGCTGCACCCAACAGATACGGTATCAAACCAGGGAGGCACTGGGATGGAGTGGACCGTAGCAGTGGTATACCACCTATATTGATGCTTTACGATTGACTTTTCTCTTTTCTGCTCATATATTACTTCATGTGTAGCTTCAAAAGTGAATCATGTTTGCCAAGGATTCATTAAAGTTAGGGATTTCTGGGACAAAACTTGATATCCCCCTTTCTGAATGTTTACAGGATATGAGAAGGAGCTCTTCAAGAGGATGAATGAGAAAAAAGCAACGGAAACGGAAGCATACCTTTGGTCGGTCGCTGACATGTAACTGGATTTGTAGGATTATAAAATAGTTGTTATGAAGCTGCTGGTGAAAGATCACTTGCAAAGTTTTGTTCCTGTTAACTTTTTCCTGTCCCAAGCTACTACTCTGATGATCGGAAAGAAACTTAGTGCCTAATGAATTTGGAGGGTAATAGCGATAACACAGGATGAAGTTTTTAGACGTGAGTCAATTGAGGTCTATCTTCTGAATCATTAACGGGTGGAAAAGTTTAGTTTACTGCTTGGAAAAAAAAACGATTGCTGTTGATACTGTAATTGCAGCAGGTTGGGAAATGTCAGCGGAGACGTCCTATGTTCATACTTTACCCCATGTCAGTTACAATTAGGGAACGGATGCTGAATATAGTGTACAGCCTAAGGGAGCCGACCTTGAAGGTACAATTAGAGAAACTGGAGCTTGCTAATTATGTGTTCTATTGCAGAATGTGTTTTTATTGATGTTTGCGCAATGTAATTTGTTGCGGTTCATTATTGTAGTCTATAGATATTTAAAGTTAGTTCTGTATTGTTGAAAGTAACAATAGGGTCATTGTTACGATGCCATGATCATAGACCAGATAATCTAGTGATAATGGAGATAAAATGAAATTCGTAGGATTCGTAAGTCCACACCATACGCACCATGAAAGTCACTAGATACCTATCCAATGGAGGCCAAACCACCTGCTGCTGTTTGACTAAAATTTGCGGGTGGGTTCATTCATAATATTGTTACCCAAAACAGGTCAAACTATCCTGACGGCTTGTTTTCCCACAATTCCCCCACTGCTTCACGCAGTCACTGTCTTCTACCCACCTGTGAACCTCTCGAGATTGGCCTGTACCTCTTCACTCTCTGTCATTTCTATACCATCCTCGCTCACTCTCCCATCCTTTCTGGCAATGCAAGATCCAACAACAATCTTCAAAGTTCCAAGCTTCAAAAACGAAATAGCACAAGCAGGAGAAAAAAAATGCGAAATAAAAAGCCCAGCGAAGAAAACGAAATGTAAGAACAATAATTAGGGACAGGATAAACACAAATTACCACTAGATTCAGTTCAATTTTTTATTCATGAAGAAAAGTACTAGTATTACTTCTGGTGGTGGGCACACCAACACCACAATTTTCTCTACTTCTTCCGCCGTCAGACTAGAATGATAGACAACATACATTTTCTTTGACTAAATTGCACTTCGCGACTCAAAAAGTCATACAATGACAAAACAGTGGCGCAAAAGCACATCAGCACAATCAAGGCATAAGCACCTTGACCAAGTCCACATCCAAGTACTACTTGATACACGGTACAACACCAAACTTCGTTTCCATCTTTATTCTTTAGACCATCAACACCACGCCAAAACAAAGAGAACAGAACTCTAGGAGGTCGTAAGATGGCTGCAAAACAGATAGAGCTGGTTTTCATCCCAGTACCAGGAATGGGTCACCTTCCCTGCACCGTGAGTTAGCTCGAAGGCTGGTGGCTCAATTCCCTGATCGAATCTCCATCACATTCTTGATACTGAGGTTCAGTTCCCGAGACTACAAGGTAGAATCGTTCATTCAATCACTAAAGCCAACAGCTCCATACCTCAGGCAACCATGATGATGATGACCAGATCACTTCCTGGAGCTCCCATACCCTGAAAATCCCCAGTATGGATTCCAAAAACTTTGCAATGCTCATGATTGACGCTTACAAGCCAATCGTGATGCAGACCTGTTCAAAGCAGATGCACCACCAGCAGCTTCTGTCGGTGAGTCGCCACCCAGAAGGCAAATCACATATAGCAGGGCTCATCCTTGACATGCCTGCACAACCATGATTGATGTGGCCAATGAACTTGGCATCCCCTCTTATCTCTTCTTTACTCTGGTGCTTCTTTCTTACGAATGATTACACTTCGTTTCTTTGGACCACCTGATTGTCCCGGTTACAAATAGCAGCCAACAGTCAGCAGGGGATGAGGTCACAGAGGTGGCCGGATTCAAAAATCCTGTACCAGCAAAGGTGTGGCCAGATATGTTTCTAGAAAAAGGAGGGAAGGTCGGCTGAAACTAAAGGCATGGCAGGGAGGTACCCGAGAGGCCAAGGGAATTTTAGTTAATACATTTTCTGAGCTTGAGCCACACTTCATCCACTCACTATCATCACATGATGAACATGAAGGGATTTTTGTCCCTCCAATTTACCTGTGGGGCCAATATCAACCTGAAAGAGACTCTGTGAACAAAAGTGATCGAAAGTATATATCATGAGTTGGTTAGACTCACAACCGCCTCGCTCAGTACTGTTTCTCTGCTTTGGAAGTAGGGGAGTATTCAATGAGACTCAGTTGAAGGAGATAGCTGCAGGACTGGAGCAAAGTGGGCAAAGATTCTTATGGTCAATTACACAGATCACAGATCAAGGCCGTGTGATGGAATCACAAGAAGAGTCAGAGACTGAGTACTTTCAACAGGTATTGCCGGATGGATTCCTTGCTAGGACAAATGAAATTGGGAAGGTGATAGGATGGGCTCCACAAACATCAGTGTTAGGGCACAAGGCTGTAGGAGCATTTGTGTCACACTGTGGATGGAATTCAATCCTTGAGAGCATATGGTTTGGGGTGCCATTGCTAACATGGCCCATGTATACGGAGCAGCAGCTGAATGCATTTGCCCTCGTACATGAGCTCGAGCTGGCAGTGGAGTTGAGGATTGATTACAAGAGCAACCAAAGGGGGGAAGCAAATATGCTGGTGGGGAGAGAGGAGATAGAGAAGGGGATAAGGAAGGTGATGGACACAAAAGAAGAGGGAAGTAATTTGAGGGAGAAGGTAAAGAAGATCAGTGAGATGGGGCAGAATGCTTTCTTGGAAAGAAGTGGATCTTCATATCAGGCGATGAGCCTTTTTGTTGACGATGTATTCAAGAATCTGTCTTGAAAAGGGATGTTGGGATGGAGGACCATCTGTCTGCTGCACAAGATTATAGAATATTAGAGACATGTTGAGTTTGCACTAGCTAAATGTGCTTGGTTGCGCATCCAAGCAAGCAAGAAAACAGAGAGAACACTTTAGTTTCCTCGAAAAATTAGAGACATGTTGAGTTTGTACTAGCTAAATGTAATTGTCTTTGCAGCTTCCATTAACTCAAAAAAATTTCTAGCATCAGGGTTAGGAGACTCCTCGACATCATCATTGTTGTCGACCATAAAGTCCACATTATCATCCATATTCCCTATATTTGGTTGGATGGCATCAAATACTATCTCTCCATGTTGTTCACTTCATCCGAGATGGGTTCGTCAACATGTTGTGTGGAGCGAACAGGTTCATAATCTTGTGTATCCTTACCATGAAAGTTCCACACAAAGTACCCATACATGAACCCTTGTTTCGCCAAATACACTTTGACTATATCGGCATCATAGAAGCGGGTGTTCATACACTTACTCACAGGGCATGGGCACTTAATTTTATTACCATCCCTCACGCATTCAGGATGTGCCAAAGCAGAATCAACAAACTCGGAAACCTTCTCCAACCATTCTTGTGTTGGTCTACCATGTTGCCACCTTACCATCTCATACATCCATTGTCTATCTAAACTCATATCTCTACGCTAGTGTTAGCCAAGTAAAAAAATAATCAAAGTGAGGTGTGGTAAGTTAGTTTAAACAAAGTGGTAAGTGTGCAGTTTATGATTTATCTTAGATGTTGCTGGCACTTGTTGGTGCTTGATTGTACAAGATGAAAGAAAATATCATGTATTAAAAATATAAACATTTGGCCGCCTAGGGAACTTTCTGTAAAAACGCTATGCTGCTACTGTAATGTTGCTATACATATACCCAATTCTTTCCGTCAAACTCATCCCAAGATAAAACTTAAATCTTACCTTTTGGAAGTTAGAATGTTTACTTGTACAACCTGACCCGGAAGCAATGATATGGGTGTTTACTCGTACAACCAGACCAAGAAGCAAAGATTAGAAAGTAAGAACAAGACTAACAAAAGTAAGTAAAACTGAAATAAAAAAAAATGATATTTAATGCAATAACAAGTGTTGTAACAGATTGTATTGGCATTTAAATAATGTTGTGTGTCTCCTAGCATGAATACTACATAACAGTGTTGTGACGGCTTGGTGGATTAACATTAACAAGAGCAACACAATCTAATAACATTAATTTCCTCCGAAATTAATTTTGTTCGGGTTGATTAGAGTCTATTCGGACTAAGCAGATTTTGTTTGGTATATGTAACTTTAACTTTATCTGCCTCAAGACCATTATGTAAAAATATTTTAAGTGGTTTTGGTCTATAGTGCAAACAGAATCTGTTCAGATGTATGTTTACCAAACAATATTAGGTGACTGTTGGTGGATTGTCTACGTTTTTAAAATGAATGAATTCATTTCGGGAATGAAGTGTCAATTTTAGAAACACTCATTTCGAGAATGAAGTGCATTACATTTCTGAAATACCAAGTTCATCCATGCTAAATAAAAGTATTTTGTAATGTTAAATGCATATATTAAAAGAGCATCCAAAGGATCCCATGCTTGGCTACTGAGAGATTGTAAATGGGTAGATATGTTGCTGATTCAAGAGCGGAAAAAAAATATATAAAATTGTATATTTTTGCTGCCTCTATGTAGTACTATTAACATTTTCTTTTAAAAATTTGTTTTAAGACTGACAACTATATCTGACATAGTTACCGAAAAGGACCTAATAATAATAAGAATAAAGCAATTTATTCGTTATAAAACAATGAACAAAGAAATAACTATAATGATGGAGAATGGTGTTGCTGGACCAAGTCAATGTAGTACCACAATTGATCCAAATTAATGTGGTTATTCACAGGTTTTAGACAAACAATGCACCTACTATAATGTTGCTACACTCAATTCTATCCGTCAAACTCATCCCAAGAAAAAATTTAAATCTTACCTTTATGAAGCTAGAATGTTTACTCGTCTGACCCCAGAAGCAAGGATGGGTGTTTACTCGTACAACCTGACCAAGAAGCAAGGATTAGAAAGTAAGAACAAAACATAAGAAAAACATAAAAGTAAAACTGAACATGAAAACTAAAATTTAAAGTAATAAAAAGTGTTGTAACAAATTGTATATTCGGGTTGTATTGGCATTTAAACAATGTTGTATGTCTCCTAAGATGCATAACACTATCAAATAACACTATAGGGCATCAAATCATATTATGATCAGACATAAAGTACGATCAGATTAGGCAAATTGATGTTAAAGGACAGCCAGAGAAGTTGTCGTCTAGAAAGTGTCAAAAATGTATCATGTAGTAGCTGTTGGCAATTTACAAGAGAAATAAACTGCTGGTATTCGATGAAAGGCAAGTATTTTCCTTTCATCTTTGATGTCAAAAAAGGTTCCTAAGATACCAGTCTTGGACGATTCTAATAAATGTAAAGAACTTATTCTGGAGGTTTCTCCCATTTCAATGAGTGCAAACTGACGCTGAAAAGTAAGTATATATGGTTTCGGTATACTCCTCCCTCCGTCCTGAATTGACCGTCCTGTTTGCTTTATGACACGTTTTTCCACTTCAATATTAAGCATATAAGATAAAATAATTTTATAAAACTAACTTTGTAACTTATAGTTTATCATGTAAGGAATCATATGCAAAATTTAAATTTTCAAAATTAATTTATCTTATATATTAAAAATTGAAGTCAAACGACATGTCCAAATAGTAAACAGGACGGTCAATTCAGGACGGAGGGAGTATCTTTTTTTTTACATATGTAAATGGTAAATTACCAGCTGTATTGGGAGGGAAGGAATTACCGGTTGGAGTCTCATTGGTTGCTGTTGTGGAGTAGTTAGTCTATACTCTATAGAGAGGAGTTGGTTCGTGTTGCGGAAAAAAGATGTCTACTGGGTTCCATAAACAGATGCATCATAAACAGATGCAACCAATTAGAATGATACAGAATCAGCAATACGATAGTTAATTAAACATGAATAATTAGCAGCATAGTCAACAAAACATGAATACCAAGCATTTATAAAGAAACAATCACCAAAGATAATGTCAGCGTCTAGCACCTTTGCCCTCACAATTTGAAAAAAAAAAAATGAAAAATCTGGTGCAGGAGTATTGCAGTACAGAGAAACCAGAGGAAAAGAGACTATATGTTCTTGATTGAAAACTCAGAGGTGATTAATTATAGAGCTCCTGTTACAACCAGAAGTATAAAGAAGAAGAAAAATGCTAACTTAGGGCCGACTAAGACCATAATTGACTAAGACCTGCCTAACAACTAATTCTAGTGGGAAGATAATAGAAGAAACAAACAGAATGTACATGACAGGAGCAAGCTGGTGTTAACTATCAGAAAGGATATAATAAATAATATCAACAAAAAACATCTCATTGGACGAATCTTCAAGAATTCCTTCATATATCCAAGAGTTAAGTCTCTGAATTACAGGCTTCAAGGGATGCGCACTAACTTTTGTCAGATCAAGGCTTGTGTTCGTAGAGTTAGAAGAGCTGTAATTGGAGACTATCTACTCTACACAACAATTCAGACACTGCACACAGCCGCAATGCATTATAGGAAAGAAAATGACCAGAAACAATCGTAGAGTCAGAAGAGTTGTAATTGCAATTCTTCTAGTTGTACAATAATTCTACGTACCTACTTCACTCGGGACAGTGAGAATGAGTACACACACATAAATATACACTGTACATTAAACGGGTAACCTATAACACCGGCAAAGGCAAGGGGCAGCCTGCGTAGTGAAACACATACACGCAAGCAATTCAGACACTCTACACGACAATTCAGACACTGTACACAGCCGCAAGGCATTGAAGGAAATAGAACGATCAGAAAGAACACTACTACTAGATAATTCAGGAACCAATTGACTGGGATAAAAGACTGTTCAAACCCTAAAATCACAATCGCAATCATCAACTTATCGAATGAAAAACCTCGTTAATTTGTGGTGAATCTTTCGTTTTTCGTTGCGACCTATGGTTTGAGTATTATCTCCCTAAACGTATCTCTTTTTGTCACGAAAATTCAATCCTCCTCATAACCACCGTGTACTGCTGAGAATATACTACTTAAAACAAATAACCGACAAATTTGGGATTAAGAGTTTGAACTATCTTGAGCTTGGTGATTTCACTGAGGAAGAGCAGACCGTCACTGCTTCGGTGTAAAATACGTTCGACAATTATTTTACCGGAAGATTCAGCTATGCAAGTGTTCTGATTTTGAGTTCGTATTACGCAGGCGCGGGGATGAAAATTTTGGAAGAGAATAGAAAATATGGAAGGGTTATTGTTTTGACTGACCACTCAATATAGAAGCAATAGCACCACGCAAACATGTCTGATCCCACAACTGGGGCTTTTACAATAGCAATCCAACTTCTTCAGTATTACAAGGTTATAATATAACTGATGCCACCAGCCATGTATATCCTAGAGAAGAGCTTACAGGCATTGGCTGTTACTTTTACTGAGACAGGAGGAAGGAAAAAGGGATCAAGAAAGGTAAAACTTCTTTATTGATTTTGGGTATATCAGAGGACAGAGCAGACATACGACAGATGACTTACTTGCCTAATTACAACCACCCACCGTTCCTTTATACACCTATGAGACTGATAGAGATTACATTTTACCGTTACAAATAGACGTTAGCTAAACGGGAATATGACTAACATATATATCATAACATCCCCCCACAAAGTTTACATCCACAAGAGTGAACTTTGGCAACAAAAAGCAGTGTTTCCGTGCTGGATCTCTGGTGCAGTGATTGGTCACACTTCCTTCATTCCAAGCTGCTGGATGATGGTGTTGTAATTTTTCCCAGTTAATGTCTTGGTCAGAATGTCTGCAAGTTGCTGATGCGAAGGAATGAACTAGACGTTGATGATGCCTTGTTTGATCTGTTGCCGAATGAAGTGAGAGTCTACTTCTATGTGTTTGGTGCGCTCGTGGAACACAAGGTTTTGCGCAATGTATATGCTGATTGACTGTTAGAATTCAGCGGGATTGGAATGATTTCTGTAACTCCAAGTTCATGAAGCAGTCTTGAGAGCCAACTAAGTTCAGCTGTGGCTTGTCTCATCGATCGGTATTCTGCCTCTACTGATGACAAGGCCACACTGCTCTGTTTCTTGGCCTTCCAGGATATGGGGGATCCTCCTAGGTCCACAAAGTAGCCGCTTGTAGATTTGCGTGTATTGGAACAACCTGCCCAATCTGCATCACAATAGGCAGTTAGTTTGTAATTTTGGAATTTATTAAACAACAATCCATAACCTATTGTTCCTTTGATATAACAAAGGGTGTGGAGAGCAGCTTTATAATGGACATCATGTGGCCCTTGTAAAAACTGACTAAGCATTTGAATGGTAAAACAGAGGTCTGGCCTAGTGTGTGCCAGGAACCCTATTTTGCCAACAAGCTTTCTGTACAGCAGTGGATCTTTCAGTGTAGTGCCCTGGTTTTTCAACAGTTTAGTGTCCAATTCCAATGGTGTTGTAACAGTTCTTTCATTTTCACAACTAAACTCACGAATGAGGTTTTCATAGTACTGTTTCTGCACAACAATGATGCCTTCTGCTGTATGTATGAATTGCATTCCAAGGAAGTAGGATATTTCTCCCAAATCTTTAATTCTGAACTGACTGTGAAGTTGCTCTTTTATCTGCTGTATCATATCTAAGTCATCTCCTGTCAACAAAATGAAATACCCCAAACCTTAATGTGTCAATTAATTGTGTAATTATGATTTTCTAAGGCTAAATAAGTCCTCAAGACCGTTGGTGAAGAATAGAAACCAAAAAGAAGAAGAAATGCGTAAAAGTCACAAAGCGTGAAAACGCGTATTTAATTATTTTAGGAGGTACATAACCTTCATTAGGGTTATAAACATATTTCTATACCCTAATTACACACTAAGAAACATGTGGGGAAAAATTCCGGAAGAAAACGGATCCGAACAATGCGTTAAAATGCTAACTAACTGAGTTTTAAAGCGCGTTTTTCGAGAAAACCCGAAAACGTGACTTTAAACAGTTAAATGACCCCGTAAAAATCATAGTTGATTATGTAACTATGATTAAACATTAGTGGGAGTTTAATATCCATTAAAATAAAAGAAACGAGAAAATTCCGGAAAACGGTCCCGGATAGCGAATAGTGCTAAACCGGGTAAATAAACGAGCGTTTTCTGTAAAAGACGAAAAACGCTCCAGCGTGTATACATTAGTGGGCCGGTTTTTATTAATGTAACAGCCCACTCACATAAGACTAGTTAACTAATTAATTAAGTCAAAAGCAAAAAGTAGAAAGACCACTTATACCCCCACCCTCTCTCTCCCCTCTCATTTCTCTCTTTCTTCCTCACCGATTTTTCTCCTCCCTCTCTCTGGTTTGGACGTTCTTGAAGCCCTCCCATGGCTACTCCCTCTTTCTCTCCATGCCCAAGCTTCATACAAGCTCCAATCACAAAAATAATCACATATTCTTCTTCCTCTCATCCTCCTCTATCATCCTCTCTTTTTTAAAATTCCAGAAGGATGAAGTTGACCTCCATGGGTTTTACCCATTTGAAGAGAAAATGGCACCAATGTGGAGCTTGGAGTCTCCTCTTCCTTCTAAGGTAAAAATTCCCAAGAAAAAGTCATTTTTCCTTCATCTCTGGTAATCGATTTTTCACCATTTGATACCTTGTTTTTATCCTTGTTCTTGAGCTCCAAATTAACCCTACAATTGTGGAGTAATCCCCTTGATTCAAGGGTGAGAATCCCTTAAAAAGCTTCAAAAAGGTAAACCCTAACTTGGTTCTAAGCCATTTGATTGAATTGAGATTTCCTAAGGGTTTAGGTAATTAATTGAGTATGTTTTTGTGTTCTTGAATGTTGGGATGGAGTTTGGAAACTCCATGAAACCCGGGAATCTTAAGTTAGGAATACGATAATATATAGTCAGAATAATAAGTCCGAGTTTATAATATAGTGGCCCAGGGAAACCAACGATATTCCTATATTAACTTATTCCTCTTCCTAGAACTTTCCTCCTCACTTTTATTTTAAAATACATGGAGTTCTAATTCAAAGTGATTTGCTCTTGGTACTTAATTAATTTCTAGACCTCAATTCTGATTTTACTTCCTATTAGTAATTTATCTCTAATTACAGAGTTCAAATCCCTTTGACTTCTTCAAGTTAATTAATATATATTTTGTTATTAGTATTCTAGAACTCTCTCTAACGCAATTATAATTCCCTTACTAGTATTATTGTTTTACTTTAATTAATTTATTTCAATCTCCTTCCTACTTCCAAGTAAATGTTATTTAATTATCTTCCTAGATTTTCTACTCCTCCTCATTGTTTCAACAATCTACTTTCTCAGCAATATTCAAACTAGGAAACTATTTCTGAATTTCAAAAAGAATGTTGTTAGAGATTTTATTTTTTTTCCTTCCCGATATTCTCAACGTTAAGTTGTTGCATAGGTTTCCTAAAAACATTTTGCAATGTGAAGTATTTGTTTTTGATTTCCTTTTCTGAGTTTTTTGTATTTCGTAATATTACCCCTTTGGTTAAAATAGAAATCATTACCTTGTTTGACAATTTCAATTTCCTTTATTCCTATAATTTACTTATTTATATAAAACCTTCCCCTCTACGGTCTACCATCATCACGACGCTTCTACTTCGTTCTACTAAAAACTTATTCACGTATCTTCTTCCTTGAGTTTATTTCGCGTTCTCAATTACCTTCGGCGTTATTCATTCCACCCTTGCTGGATCGTTTTCCTTGGTGCCAATTAGGAGCTTGTTGGGTAATGTATTCTACTTAGCTACTTAGTTATTTATTCGTTGTTCGGTGGATCCTGATTGTTAATTCTGATTACCTAGACGCGATTACATCGACGAGTGCTATCAATAGTCCGGAGCAGTTGGGTTCTTGAGGGAATTGGATTGTTCCAGGTAAATTCTATGCTCAATGGTTTTGATTGTGGTTTTGCGAATCTTGGAAAAGGGTTTTGTTGTGTTTATCTCGGTTGTGGTTTGAGGATTGGAATTGAGAAATTGAATTAGGTTGTGGTATTCCAATAATGGCTTTGGGGAGTCTTTCAGGATGTTGTTATTGTTTGGGAGCCCATAGGTGCTCCCATTATTGATAGTATTTGCGCTGCACACATTGTTGCAGTTAAGCTCTATGATCTACTCTATGTACTGCTGTTCATAGGGGGTGTTGATAAGCCGCAGACTTATCATATTTATGTGCTAGATTTAGTATTATATTTATCTAAATAAGGTTAAATATATGCTATTTATGCTATATATGTAAAGTCTATTATTTGTTCAGATTGTTGTTTTATATGTTTTCCATGCAAGGAATGAATTTCTAATCAAAAGACCAAGTGGTGCCAGGCTAGTGCTGGCTGTCCAGTTCACGACACAAGTTTGGAGCAAAACAGGAGAACTGCCGGGTGGCGCGCTGGGTGTCTGGGTCAGGCGCATTCAAAGTCTGTGAGTGTGCCTAGCATCTGATGTCCGGCAGGACATCCGGCACATACTGAAAAGTCACCCCAGTTCGCCTGAAGTTAGCAGTTAGTTACCGTTAGCATACCAACCGATGCCGGGTGTGGTGCGGGCATCCCATGTCCGGCACAAGCGCCTTTCGCGCGGATTTAGCGGTTTAATTAACGGTTAGACAACACATTTTGCACGTGGTGCCGGGTGTGATGCCGGGTAGATCCTGCCCGGCATATGTATTTTCGCGCAGAATTGACGGTTTCGACCGTTAACAGTTAAGCACATTTCCCATGTGTGCCGGCTACCAATGATCCGGCACGACGCCGGCAAGAGACATTTTGAAGCCTATAATAGGCCGTGAGTCTTCATCATTTGGCACACTTCAACACCATATATACTCCATTCATTACTCCATTTCCGCCCACATTCCAAGTGTTGGTGTCCAAGGCATTTCTACGGATCCATCCACGAGAAGAAGAGAAGATCTTGTCAGGGTTAAGGCTATACCAATCTCCTTCTCCCTTATGTATTTCTTCTTTATTTGAGTGGATGGTGAAGTAGAAATCCTTGTTAGTTCTGGTTAGGGATGAATTCCTTTTGTAAAACAATGTGTTCTTTTAATATAATTTCAAGTTTATTTTGAGTAAGGTTCTTATTGAAAGAGAATAGGTTGATCTCTTTTCTCTTCATGCAATTCTTACTTGTGGAAGACAAGTCCCAAGTAAGATAGGTTAGACTATCTTAATGGTCTTCCTACTCTCTCTTATGAATTAAGAGTTAGTAGTAAGAGTGAGAATTAATCCATCTTCCCCATTTCCTTGTTCATTTCGTGGCATGATATATGCTCGGATTGTTAATAGGTAGTGAGCTTCTGTTTTCTACTCGGAAACTGGAGAGAAAGAATATGCATTATGGCTATGCCGGATGCACTTGGGGTGGCCAATGTCCGGATATTCAATGTCTTTGAATATGCCGTGCAAGTGGTATCCGGCGGACACCCGGCGTATTCAGTTGTTGGTTAATTCGAAGGCTTGTGTTATGTTTCGAGATCATGTTGATACTTAGATGGTTTTACTCCCTAGATCAAGAATAATTTCATTGTAATTACCACATAGTTTAGTTAGTTTTAATTAGTTTAGAATACATTCATTTCTCCTTGCTTTAGAATAGGCTTTTGCCCGGATTAGGACTAGTTTTCTATAAGTCCCTTGGGTACGATACTCGGTCGTAATATATTTACACTACTCCGACCGGGTTTATTTTGCTACCCGTAGTAGAGTTGTAGGATTAGTTATTTTTTTGTTCTTTTGATATAGTTATCCTAACAATTTCTGTTAGCAGGTGTGCACCTTAAGGACTTAGGGTGAGGTGGTTGTTTGACGGTCCCATAGGTGACTGTCCTGGAATTGTGGTTTGGGTGGGGTTTGACGGCCGGTGGGTGGGGCCATAGGTGACCCCGTGTTTGGAATTATGGTTATTACTTCCTGTTGAGAGCTCCCTACTGTGGTTTCGGTATTGAAATACTTTTCTGGAGATTCATTAACTATTCAGTAACCTACCTTCTCATCTGATTGTTAAAAGGCAAATGTGTTCTAAAATGTATTTTACAGTTTGAGGTGGAATTTACTCAGTTTTTCTGATTTGTGCGATCCTTTCTGTGTTTCTGTCTATGTTTTATGATCGCAGGTATGAATGACTAGCTGAGGGAAACGGGACCGCGAATCACATAGTTTAGGACCACGTAATGATTAAGCAATATCTTGAATTTTAATGTTTTAGAGATGTTGTTATGTTCTCAAGGTTTTCATACATTAACGTTATTTTGCTTCCGCATAAATTGAAGTTGACTTTGGTTTTAATGTTGTTTAGTTCATCAGCCTGAGCACCCATGGGTATTGGGTGTGGCGGTAATGCCCTGGATATTTTGAGATCCGCTGCTATATTGAAGGTTATGTTCATTTTGGTTTTGGTTAACTGAATTCGCTATTGTTTATGAATCAGTTTTGTTGAGGTTGAGCTTTGAGTTAAGTATTTGCCAATGGTCTTAACTGTTCAAAAGTTCCTTATATTGTCATGGTGTTTTATGTAAGAGTTTATGATGGTTTTTGGCTCTTGGTTACGTTTTGGGAACTGTACTGAAGGACCTGTCCGAACGTCCGTCCGGACATCGATGTTCGGACAGGCCCCGAATGTCTTAAAAGCTTTCTGTCTAGGCGTGTCCGAACTTCGGTCCGAACATCAATGTTCGGACACGCCACGTTAAATTTCTCGGGTTTTTCCAAACTAGCTTGTGTCCGAACTTCAAAGTCCGGACACAAGTTCGGACGCCATTGGTTTTCAGCCCTTTTAACTCTCGACTTGTGTCCGAACATCAATGTCCGGACACAAGTTCGGACTTTCGGATTTCTGCAGTCTATTTCTCTTCGGCTTGTGTCCGAACTTACCATGTCCGGACACAAGTTCGGACCAGCACCGTTTTGCTCTTTTGGGACTCGTTTGAAGTCCGTTTTTGTTGCCGTTTGCGCCATTAGATTTGTATTTTCATAAGCTATGTTTTGAGGTAAAAATCCAGGGTGTTACAAGGTGGTATCAGAGCTTTGTTTTTGAAATAAGATAAAACTTGAGTAAACCGGATTAATAATGTGGGGATAAGCCGTTTGGGGAAGTCATGATGGATTATGTGTTATTTGTAAGCTGTTGAGTTACATTGGGCATTTGAGTGTGATGTTTGGAGATTATACAGGGACTGCTTATTATCCAATTGTGGTATTGTATTATACTTGTTATTTGCAATATGGTACTATCTGAGTTATCTAACCATGGATTGGGGTAGTGAGATTGTAGTGTAATTAGAAGGGGATTGTTATGGGGAATTTAAGATCCTTTGAAATTCTTGACTCATAACCAGGAGTCCACCTTGAGTAGGGTAGACTGGCAGACCGACTGAATTTCCCCTACAACACCAGAAGTAGAAGCGGAAGGACTACTATGGCAGGCAACGATCCAATGAGACAGCTCCAGGAGCTCGCTTTGAATCTGGGGCAGATTGTGCAACGCCAAGCCCAGCGAGACCATGTGCCAGAAGACTACACAAAGAGAATTGCCCACCTGAAGCCAACTGCCTTCAAGGGGGAGGAGGACCCAGTACTGCTAGAGGATTGGCTGCGTGAATTTGACAAGATCTTTGAGGCGGTCAACTGCCCTGCCAACAGGAGAGTCAACGCCGCCGTGTATTACTTCAAGAGCGAGGCTGACATCTGGTGGTCTGCCAACAGGGATGCTCTTCTGGCGGGACCTGACTTTGGATGGGAGGCACTGAAGGAGGCCATGCGAAGGCGATTCTACCCTGAGCATGTTCGGATGCAGAAATACCTGGAGTTCTCTGAGCTCAAACAGCAGGCCCGGAGCGTGAAGGAGTACCACTCCAAGTTCTTAGAGTTGGCGAGGTTCGCACCGACGATGGTCCCTGATGAGGCATCAAAGGTGCAGAGATTTGTGGGGGGACTCAACTGGAGTCTCCAGGAGGCCTTGAGCGTGCTGACGATACCCACCCTCCAGGATGCATATGGAAAGGCTGCTAACCTGTATAGGGTGCAGCAGAAGAGGAGGGAGGTACAGGCGGGCCAGAAGAGGAAGATGGAGGACGGGGAAGAGTCCCGGAGTCGGGATGACCGACATCAGAGGCCCCATCAGGACAAGAGGTGGAGGCCTAACACAGGGGATGGGAGGAGATTCGATGGGAACCAGAGGAATGACCAGAGGCGGAATGATAGGCCCCAGGGGCAGGCTCAGAGGGCAGAATTCATGCATAACAGGCACTTCCATTGCAGAAGGTGCCACAAGGACCACCCGGGGAAGGACTGTGAGGGGAACCTGGTGGCGTGCTTCCGGTGTGGCAGGAAGGGCCACAGAGCTTTTGAGTGCTTCCAGGATCCCCAGGGAGGCTTTCAGCAGAGAGGAAATGGCGGAGACCGGACCTACAGACCAGCAGACCCCCAGTCTCGAGGTAGAGACCAGCATCAGGCCCAGAATCAGCGAGGGAATGCTCCCCAGCATGGCAATGGCGGGGGTGGAAATGGAGGTAATCGAGGCCCAGGGGAGAACCGAGACAATGGTAGAGCTCCTGGGAGGATCAATGTTATGAGCCGGGCCGAGGCAGAGGCTGAAGCAGAGGTGTTAGCAGGTACCTTTTCTGTTCATGGTACTTCAGCTCATGTTTTGTTCGATACTGGAGCTTCATATTCTTTCATTTCTGAGGAATTTGCTAAGAAATTGGGTCTAGAAACTTGTAAGACTTCTACCATAGCAGTATCTATACCCTCGGGGCGGGTTATTTCTTGTAATGCTGTATTGAAAGATGTGGGGATAGACATAAAGGGGGAAATATTTGTAATTGACCTGATCCAGTTCGTCCTCCCCGACTTCGATATTATTCTGGGGATGGACTGGCTAAGCAAGTATAAGGGGAAGATCGATTGTGGAGAGCAGAAGATCGTCCTGAGAGGACCAACGGGCCGAAGAGTCTCCTACAGTAGCGTGGAGAAGACACCGGGAGTAAAGATAGTTTCAGCCATGTCAATTCTCTCCCAAGTGAAGAAGGGACAGCAGGCATATCTCTGCCATGTCCAGGATTTGAGACAAGCGCCGAGTCCATTAGAAGAGATTCGGGTGGTGAAGGAGTTCCCTGACGTCTTTCCAGATGAGATTCCGGGTATGCCGCCAGACAGGGAGGTAGAGTTCAGCGTAGACCTTGTGCCAGGAGCAGCGCCTATCTCTAAGGCCCCATACCGTATGGCGCCATCAGAATTGAAGGAACTGAAAGTTCAGTTGGAGGAGTTATTGGAGAAGGGGTACATTCGCCCGAGTGTATCACCATGGGGAGCTCCTGTCTTGTTCGTAAAGAAGAAGGATGGGAGCATGAGGCTGTGCATAGACTACCGAGAGCTGAACCAGATTACAGTGAAGAACCGGTATCCCTTGCCCAGAATCGATGACCTTTTCGACCAGCTTCAGGGTGCAGGAGTCTTCTCCAAGATAGACCTGAGGTCGGGGTACCACCAGTTACGTGTTGCAGAGAAGGATATCCCGAAGACGGCCTTCAGGACCAGATATGGGCATTTTGAGTTTCTGGTGATGCCCTTCGGATTGACGAACGCGCCGGCAGTCTTCATGGACCTCATGAACCGGATCTTTAATCCCTTTCTAGACCGGTTCGTGGTGGTTTTTATAGACGACATCCTCATCTACTCTAAGGATGAGGAAGAGCACGAGGAGCACCTGAGATCAGTATTGCAGATTTTGAGAGAGCAGCAGCTTTACGCCAAACTGACCAAGTGTGATTTCTGGTTGGACCGAGTGGCATTCCTAGGCCACATCGTCACCAAAGAAGGAATTTCAGTGGATCCGGCCAAGATCCAAGCAGTGAAAGAGTGGCCAACACCGAGTAATCTGACGGAGGTTCGTAGCTTCTTGGGTCGCGGGGTACTACAGACGTTTCGTGAAGGATTTCTCGAAGATAGCTAGACCGCTCACGAATCTCATGAAGAAAGTAACCAAGTTTCAGTGGGATGACGACTGTGAGAAAGCATTTCAGACATTGAAGGAAAGGTTAACCACAGCCCCAGTGTTGACCTTGCCTTCGGGGACAGACGGGTTTGAGGTTTTCAGCGACGCATCCAAGTATGGCTTGGGATGTGTCTTGATGCAGCACGGGAAAGTCATAGCCTACGCATCGAGACAACTGAAGGAGTACGAGACCAGATACCCGACGCACGACCTAGAGCTTGCAGCAGTAGTCTTCGCCCTGAAGATTTGGAGACACTACTTGTATGGAGTTTCCTGCAAGATCTACACCGACCACAAGAGCCTCAAGTACATTTTCACTCAGAAGGAACTAAATATGAGGCAAAGGAGATGGTTGGAGCTGATCAAGGATTATGACCTAGAGATTTTATACCATGAAGGGAAGTCTAACCTAGTGGCCGATGCACTGAGTAGGAAGAAAAGTCATTCTGTGAATTCGATGTGGGTTCTTCCAGACGAGTTAGTCCGCGAATTTGAGAAGCTGAACTTGGAGGTGATGGAGGCGGGAGGAGTAGAGCGTGAGGTGAGGTTGTGCCACATGAGTCTCCTTCGACATCTATGGAGAGATACTCAAAGGACAGCCTGGTGATGCGAAGTTAGAGCGCATCAAGGAGAGGATGAAGGAAGGGAAAGCTGAGGGGTTTGAGACGCACAGTGACGGCGGTCTGAGATTTAGAGGCCGATGGTGTGTACCTCAGGGGTGCGTGGAGGTAAAGGAGAGACTGATGAGGGAGGCTCATAATACTCCCTATTCAGTTCACCCTGGCGGTGATAAGTTGTATAAGGATCTAAAGAAGATGTTTTGGTGGCCGAATATGAAGAGAGAAGTTGCAGAGTTTGTGTCGAAGTGCCTTACCTGCCAGAAGGTCAAATTCGAACACAAGAGGATGGGAGGTTTACTGCAGCCGTTGGAGGTTCCAAAGTGGAAGTGGGACTCCATCTCTATGGACTTTGTGATGGGTTTACCACCAGCGAAAGGAGGAGTCAACCAGATTTGGGTAATTGTGGACCGACTCACTAAGTCTGCACGGTTCATACCTATGAAGAAGACGTGGTCCATGAGCCAGTTGGTGGATGCTTACATCAGAAATGTGGTGAGATATCACGGGGTACCTGAAACCATTATTTCAGACAGAGACTCGAGGTTTTTAGCCCATTTCTGGCAGCAATTCCAGAAGGCGATGGGTACCAAGTTGAAGTTGAGTACTGCGTTTCATCCAGCCACTGATGGTCAGACCGAGAGAACCATCCAGACCTTGGAGGACATGCTTCGTGCATGTGTGATGGATTTTCAGGGTTCGTGGGTTGATATGCTACACCTGATAGAGTTTTCTTATAACAACAGTTACCACTCCAGCATCAAGATGGCTCCTTATGAGGCTTTGTATGGGAGAAAGTGTAGAACACCGTTATGTTGGAGCGACATTAGTGAGACTGTTGTTTTGGGGCCCCAGTTGATTGAAGAGACTATGGAACAAGTCCGGGTGATTCAGAGACGAATGAAAGCAGCCCAGGACAGGCAGAAGTCCTATGCCGATCTCAAGCGCAGACCAGAGGAATTCGAGGTGGGAGATAAAGTTTTCTTGAAAGTATCTCCTATGAGAGGAGTAACCAGGTTCGGGAAGAAAGGGAAGCTCAGCCCCAAGTTCGTTGGACCCTATGAGATCTTGGAGAGGGTTGGAGAAGTGGCATACCGGCTAGCACTTCCTTGTGAACTGGAGAAAGTTCACAACGTCTTCCATGTTTCCCAGCTGAAGCGGTATGTTCCCGATCCTTTGCATGTGTTGCAGCCAGAGGTTTTGGAGCTTGAGCAGAATCTATCCTATGAGGAGTACCCCATCAGGGTTATGGACACTAAGACCAGGGAGACACGATCGAAGTCCATCCGTATGGTCAAGGTCTTATGGTCTAATCATGGAACCGAAGAGGCTACATGGGAGGTAGAGGAGGAAATGAGAAAGAAATACCCACAGCTCTTCGATCAGGTAACCACTCGAGACAGTAACTCAGTTAGCAGTTTTCGCATTATGGATGAGTTTTAGCTTCGAGGGCGAAGCTTTCTTTTAAGGGGGATGAGATGAAATACCCGGGAATTTAAGTTAGGAATACGATAATATATAGTCAGAATAATAAGTCCGAGTTTATAATATAGTGGCCCAGGGAAACCAACGATATTCCTATATTAACTTATTTCCTCTTCCTAGAACTTTCCTCCTCACTTTTATTCATTTAAAATACATGGAGTTCTAATTCAAAGTGATTTGCTCTTGGTACTTAATTAATTTCTAGACCTCAATTCTGATTTTACTTCCTATTAGTAATTTATCTCTAATTACAGAGTTCAAATCCCTTTTGACTTCTTCAAGTTAATTTATATATATATTTGTTATTAGTATTCTAGAACTCTCTCTAACGCAATTATAATTCCCTTACTAGTATTATTGTTTTACTTTAATTAATTTATTTCAATCTCCTTCCTACTTCCAAGTAAATGTTATTTAATTATCTTCCTAGATTTTCTACTCCTTCCTCATCTTGTTTCAACGATCTACTTTCTCAGCAATATTCAAACCAGGAAACTATTTCTGAATTTCAAAAAGAATGTTGTTAGAGATTTTATTTTTTTTCCTTCCCGATATTCTCAACGTTAAGTTGTTGCATAGGTTTCCTAAAAACATTTTGCAATGTGAAGTATTTGTTTTTGATTTCCTTTTCTGAGTTATTTGTATTTCGTAATTATTTACCCCTTTTGTTAAAATAGAAATCATTACCTTGTTTGACAATTTCAATTTCCTTTATTCCTATAATTTACTTATTTATATAACAACCTTCCCCTCTACGGTCTACCATCATCACGACGCTTCTACCTTCTGTTCTACTAAAAACTTATTCACGTATCTTCTTCCTTGAGTTCTTTTATTCGCGTTCTCAATTCTACCTTCGGCGTTATTCATTCCACCCTTGCTGGATCGTTTTCCTTGGTGCCAATTAGGAGCTTTGTTGGGTAATGTATTCTACTTAGCTACTTAGTTATTTATTCGTTGTTCGGTGGATCCTGATTGTTAATTCTGATTACCTAGACGCCGATTACATCGACGAGTGCTATCAATAGTCCGGAGCAGTTGGGTTCTTGAGGGAATTGGTTGTTCCAGGTAAATTCTATGCTCAATGGTTTTGATTGTGGTTTTGCGAAATCTTGGAAAAGGGTTTGTTGTGTTTTATCTCGGTTGTGGTTTGAGGATTTGGAATTGAGAAATTGAATTGAGGTTGTGGTATTTCAATAATGGCTTTGGGGAGTCTTTCACAGGATGTTGTTATTGTTTGGGAGCCCATAGGTGCTCCCCATTATTGATATTATTTGCGCTGCACACATTGTTGCAGTTAAGCTCTATGATCTACTCTATGTTACTGCTGTTTCATAGGGGGTGTGCACACTTAAGGACTTAGGGTGAGGTGGTTGTTTGACGGTCCCATAGGTGACTGTCCTGGAATTGTGGTTTGGGGTCCCATAGGTGACCCCGTGTTTGGAATTATGGTTATTACTTCCTGTTGAGAGCTCCCTACTGTGGTTTCGGTATTGAAATACTTTTCTGGAGATTCATTAACTATTCAGTAACCTACCTTCTCATCTGATTGTTAAAGGCAAATGTGTTCTAAAATGTATTTTACAGTTTGAGGTGGAATTTACTCAGTTTTTCTGATTTGTGCGATCCTTTCTGTGTTTCTGTCTATGTTTTATGATCGCAGGTATGAATGACTAGCTGAGGGAAACGGGACCGCGAATCACATAGTTTAGGACCACGTAATGATTAAGCAATATCTTGAATTTTAATGTTTTAGAGATGTTGTTATGTTCTCAAGGTTTTCATACATTAACGTTATTTTGCTTCCGCATAAATTGAAGTTGACTTTGGTTTTAATGTTGTTTAGTTCATCAGCCTGAGCACCCATGGGTATTGGGTGTGGCGGTAATGCCCTGGATATTTTGAGATCCGCTGCTATATTGAAGGTTATGTTCATTTTGGTTTTGGTTAACTGAATTCGCTATTGTTTATGAATCAGTTTTGTTGAGGTTGAGCTTTGAGTTAAGTATTTGCCAATGGTCTTAACTGTTCAAAAGTTCCTTATATTGTCATGGTGTTTTATGTAAGAGTTTATGATGGTTTTTGGCTCTTGGTTACGTTTTGGGAACTGTACTGAAGGACCTGTCCGAACGTCCGTCCGGACATCGATGTTCGGACAGGCCCCGAATGTCTTAAAAGCTTTCTGTCTAGGCGTGTCCGAACTTCGGTCCGAACATCAATGTTCGGACACGCCACGTTAAATTTCTCGGGTTTTTCCAAACTAGCTTGTGTCCGAACTTCAAAGTCCGGACACAAGTTCGGACGCCATTGGTTTTCAGCCCTTTTAACTCTCGACTTGTGTCCGAACATCAATGTCCGGACACAAGTTCGGACTTTCGGATTTCTGCAGTCTATTTCTCTTCGGCTTGTGTCCGAACTTACCATGTCCGGACACAAGTTCGGACCAGCACCGTTTTGCTCTTTTGGGACTCGTTTGAAGTCCGTTTTTGTTGCCGTTTGCGCCATTAGATTTGTATTTTCATAAGCTATGTTTTGAGGTAAAAATCCAGGGGTTACACTCCATGCCCTCTGAGGTTTTGAGGAGATGAGGAGCAAGAGGAGAATTAAGGGACTTGTGAAATTAAGGTAAGGAAAAAACCTTGAACCTTGTTCTTAATTGTTTTAGAGTTTGGGATGGGTAAACAAATTAATGAACCCAAAATTTTGGATGAAATCTATGTTGGAAATGTGTTTAATTGATTTTAGAGAGGTTTGTGAATTAATGGTTAAATTGAGGGCCTTGAGAGCCAAATGTTTTGAGTTTGTGATTGATATTGGGTTGTTGAGATTATGGAGATTATGGTGATTATGTTGTTGTTGATGGAATTTTGAGGATTACTATGTGCTGGTAGGACCCTTGAAGGGTGTGGCTAGATTAGGAATGGAAAGGATGAGAATTGGTGAAGATGGATGTGTAAGGTTTATGGAGAGGTTATGGCAAAATTCTAGTAGAAAATGAGTGTTTGAGGATGGCTTGATGGATGAGAGAACTTAGGTGTTCAGTTGGGTTGTTAGTGTGGAAAAGAGGGAGTGGTGGCCTTGTAATGGTGGATGAATAATGGAGATAAGAGAGTGCAAAATCTATAGCATAATGGTGCTTGGTAACTTGGAAATTTCAAGGAAAAGAATGGGTGTTTGTAACTTGTGAAACAAGGAGTGAGTGTAGGTTTTTAGAAGTGCAATCTAGATGGAAATACCTCTGTTAGCTGAGTTTTCTGGCGCGTCGAACTTCCGTCCGAACTGGAAGTTCAGACATGCCCCGTGCGATTAAGTTTTCTGAGTTTTAAGTTGTGTCCGAACTTAGAAGTTGGACACTTGAAAATTCTTCCTAGTTATTGTGTTACGACTTGTGTCCGAACTTCGAAGCTCGGACACAAGTTCGGACGCTTGAAAATTTTCCTCAGATTTTGCTCGACTTGTGTCCGAACTTTGAAGCTCGGACACAAGTTCGGACAGTTGGAATTTTCCTTTGATTTGCTTCGACTGTGTCCGAACTTCAAAGCTCGGACACAAGTTCGGACGTTCGTCAGTTTTCACCCTTTGAGTCTCGACTTGCGTCTGAACTTCGGAAGCTCGGACACAAGTTCGGACATAGTGCAGTTGGACCAAAAACCTTGTTTAAGGTTAGAAGTGATACCAAATGAGGGGATTGATGAGTAATGATGTTATGAGGTTGTTTAGGACTTGTTAAGTGGGTTATAATGACAATAAGGGTGAAAAGTCGTAGAGAAATGTGAAAGTAAAATAAGTTAAAACATGGGGTTTTACAAGTAACGGGGTTAACCATGAACAATAGACTGAAAACAATCATGCTACCCCAATATTAACGAAGTAATTATAAGTTACAGTTGTTCAAAGAGTTTTCGAGGAACATGTGATGGCACGTTAGAGTGAACCTTCGGTGACAGGTATGGTTTCTCGCAACCTGTGTCCTACGGATTACACCGGCTTGTATGCCAATTGTTTTCCTGTGTGTTTACCAACCTTGCAAGATAAAGCATGAAATGAGTTTATAGTAATTCATTAATGTGGCGTAAATAATTCCGATACCATTTAACCATAATTATGTGTTAAACCATAGCTAACCGACTCTAGGGTCACATAAGAGATCGGTATTCGGATTAACATCCCAACCTACGGGAACATACTAACTACGGCTATTCGTGCCTTAGTTGTATATTGTGGATATGTGCGTTGTGTGTGGCCTTTGCTTAATGTATCGTTGTTGTAACGAAGTTGTTGTCCATGTTGCTGCTTGTCAAATGGGATGATACATCCCTTGTGTGTGATTAACTAAACTTGTAACACCAAAAGGTGTATGTATGTAATATGTTCCATAAAGGAACTTCTAACTAATATGATATAATATGGGGGTGAGGAATCCGGTCGTTCCGGTCGCGGTGTTGTTTGGGAGTTGATGTATATATGTGAATTAACTCCCACTCTGTTATGTTAGGGTTGTTTTCCTTCTTGGATTTCAACCTCCCACTAGCTTACCCAAGCTTACCTACCCGACTTCCAATCGGGTTAGGGGGAAATCATGTGTAATGTTGTTAGGGTGTCGACGCCTATGTTTCACTTCGACTCCCTCTCTGTTATGTTATGGTTGTTTTTTCCTTCTTGAATTACAAACCACCCACAAGCTAACCAAGGCTTACCTAACTCATCATTATTGGGGCTAGGGGGAAATTGTGTATAGTGTGATCGGTCCTATTACGGCCGACACACCTAAGTGAAGTAAGTGTGTGTATGGTGCGCTCGGGCTTATATTCCTCGGGCACATTCTAAGTAAAGTGTACGTTCTCTAAGAAGATGGTATTAGATTGGCATGTTATTAGGGGAGTAGTTGTTGTTTAATTGTGTGTGCTAATCTTGTGTTTGTGTCCTATTAATGGATGTGTGTTGTATAAGTAGATATGTGTGTATAGTTCATGCATGTTGTAAATGTAATCAACCGCATGCTAAGACGACAATAGTTGTGCGTGGCCCGGTAGCATGCGGGCTGCGGATACCATACCAGCAAAGGTGCTGAGCCCCCCTGGGGGGTCACCCTTTCTTCTCTTTCGTGTTTCAGGTACAAGGAACTGGAAGCCGTTCGAGAGTAGGACGGGGGTAGTCGTTTGGTATGTGGGCAGTCATGTAAATTGTGTATTAATGTAGGCGTAGTAAGACCGAAATTGTATCGGCGTTAGTTGGTAATATACTCGGCACAGTTGTAATGTAAGGTATAATGATTGTTGGACATGGAACGGGATTAATGAGTTGCTCGGGAGTTTAGTCCATCAGACCGGTACAATGTACGTATGTTAGCTTGTAGCCACGTGGGTGGTTAACGGCATGTAACACCAAGGAGAAGTGATGTATGAGTTGTGATTTCCGCTGCAAGGTGGTAAGTGTGTTGTTGTAGTTAGGGGGTGTTACAAAAAGTGGTATCAGAGCGAAGTATCGCTCTGATGACTGAATTACCGAGCTTAGAAGTACCGAGTTAGGATTTTAGTACTTTGGGTTAAGGGTTGAATGATAGCGTGAGAATACGCTAGTTAGGAGTACTAGTGAATACTGGAAACCTACAATATCCATCCCGCCCTCCACAAACCCTATTTTATAACTTGGGAAGAACGCCAGAGAGATGGAAGTCATCTCTTACTCGGGAAAACCCGATCTAGCAGTTGATATTTACCTCTGTAAGTACGGAGAACCTGTCATCGATAGATTCCGAACGGTGGGGATCCCGAAGACGGATTCCATCTGAACAATGTTTACCGCATTTAATAGCGAAAAGTGAAGAATATTATGCATAGAGGAATAGAATTTCGGCAACCTGGGTCGACATGCGGAGCAGTCGAGAACAACCAGCTTGCATGCACCAATCGTGCAACAGTGGAGAAGTGAAGTAATGAAACCCGAGGTGAGTGTCTACGGGATCACAAATGCTAATTAATACACCAACGGTATACCAACCAACTAAGGAACTACAAACGTAATACCCAACGAGGGACAAGTCTCAGTAACCACAAATGCGTGGAACGAGCTACGAAGAAGTATGTACTAAGCAAAGAAGGGGTCTCCCAGAAGGGGAAACACCCTACTTAATGGTTGTCATGTGATGACAGTGAGAAGTACCCAGAAGATTGTTGTTAGACTGTAAGATCAAGTAAGGGCCAACAAGGCACTGATGTCAGTGCGGATGAAAGCAATACCGCAACCAGTGTGTGCTGAACCGACAACCAGTTAGCATGGCGCACTTACCATGGCAAGTGCTGCTACAACAAGACTGTGCGGGAAATTTTTTAACAATTACAAGTACTTAGTAAAGTACCATGAAGTTAAGTGAGAACATCATACCGTGGAAGGGCTTAGCAGCCTGACCTCTGTAATTGGAAATACACCAGTCAGCAAGAAGCTAGACTTGGTTAACGCGAGAAAATGTTGTGAAACCACGAGAAATTTTCTTTCAAGCTTAGATTTATTTTCAACTCTTTTTCAAACCAAATTCTTTCAAACCCAATCTATTTCTAACCTTCTTTTTAAAACCAGACCAGAAGATCTACACCGGCCTCAGTGCCACGTGGTAGGTAAGTTATACCCAGTTACTTTTGAATAACCGGACGAAAAACCAGTAAAACCAAGGGTAGCAACCCGAGGGAATGGATTGAGTTCGTAATAATACAATAGTGGATAACTTCCCTTGATTATGTTCGGGAAGCACGGAATGCATATTATCATAGGATGATATAAGAGGAGTTGACAACAGAATACTTCACCTAGGCGTGTGACGGACATCTACGAGTGTACCGACTGAAATGTGGGACGACCGCACTCCGATAGGAGCTTGTGGGCCTGACAGACCTTCTTATAGGTTAGTCGGGTAAGTAGCGACGTATCAGTAGGGTACCCCACATAGGACGAGTGGAGTCTGGAACACGGGAAGTAGTCGACTCCATACTACGGTCGCAGTAAAAGTCAAACAAGAGTAATGGATTACATCGAATGATTGAAGTGAAGGAACCCAGTTAAGTTAAGGAGACTAAAGGAATTAGTGAGTTTATTTAAGGAAATGTTAAGAGCCGGGAAGTGCAAAGGGCATGGATTGGTAAGTAAAGACATTGTATATGTCTTAAGAATCCTGAAGGATGAACGTAATAGCTGGAGTAAGTACCCAGCCTATATATGGCGAGGCAGATGCCTACTATGGACACGTTAATGTGCAATGATCGGGATGATACTCCCGGAATGATCACTTAGACTATCCGGAGCTATCAATCTCACTGGAGAGGATTTTAACCCAGCAAGAACGCAAGGCGTAGTAAATTAAACATACCAATAAGTGCAAGCCAGATGTGACGGCATAACCTAGTGACACCCAGGAGCTGTCCTTAAAAGGGTGTTGGATCAACAGTGGTTGAACGAACAAATAACGTGACAGAAACGCAAGGGTTGAGACTAAACAGCTTAATAAGTCATCAGGAGGAAGTCTGACATCCTTGAAGGGGTATCCCATGAAAGGAATCGCGATGTAACGGCCTTGTCATGGAGCCCAATGCCACCTCTAAACCATGTAATATTGTTCGGAGAAGTAAATGTGTGTGGACAACCTACAGTGAGTAGAGCTCGAAGCAATAGGGCTTATAAGCCATAAATGGAATATGTTAAGTAAATTTTATTGATTACGGAAGTATATGTGATACGAGTAAATAGAGCGGAGAACGAACCACTGCTTTAAGAGTGGGGATAGCTCTTGATATTGTAAGACTGCAACAGCGTAGGTAGTTATGTGAACTAAGTTCAGGGAAGTGTTAAGAGTTGACCAAGTTGTTACTACCAAGAATGAGAGTAGTAATCGTCCTACGAAAAGAAGTGTTCGTACCAGTGGTGGAGACCAGAAGAATAATAAGTCTAATAGCAACCACCATTGGTGTGGGATGCTAAATGTGTAATGAACAACACTCAAGGAGCATAAAGATTCGAAGAATAGCGTATTCAGCAGTCAGCCAAACAAGTGGGAAACACAGTGTAATGGCGGAAACTAAAACAATAGTGGATGCAGTGCAAGTTGATGTTAGCAGTGAGAAGAGCACGGTGCGCGGTAAGTGACCGTTGTAAGAAACCAGTGGAGATACAAGATAAGTGATGATAAACAGACGGGAATAAGCCAGTAGTCACTACTAGGTGATAAGGAACACAGTATGAATTCTTATTGCAATCGCATAAGAGATTTACTACCAAGAGGTTACGCCTCTGCACTCTGTATGACTGAGTTGTTTGGTATTGCCCTTGCGCGGTAATGATCGGGTGAGATAGCTAGGAAGTTGGGAAGAGGTTAACTGTGGTAGAAAGCAAATGACTTATAACGTAATAGGACCGAGGCATAAGAAATGCAAGGTCGTACCAATGAAAGAATATTGGTATAGAACCAAGTGTGGAGACATGATTAAGAATAAGTGATTACAGTAGAACTACATGCTAAATATCGGTATGGAATATACCTCAAGTGTGGAAAATAACCGAGAGAGCACTACACATTAGGTAGTAGCTCAACCTCAACCGACAGTAAGTCGGAAAGAATCAAGTCGACCATGGTGGAATACATAGTAGTATACACAATATATTATCATGGAAGTGGACAGAACCCGTTATTACCAGAATAAAGGTGATAATCGGAGATGTACAATACAATAAGAATAACGTATGGGGCAACTAAGCTCTAAAATTGTTAAGAGTCGCGCAGCAGAAACTAGTGAGCCAGCGATTCAAGTGTTGGATGTGCGAAGTGAATGTGAGTGAATGGCTAATTATTAACGCCTACAAGCCCCACAGGCCAGAACCGAAACCGGTTATGAGTTAAAATAAACTCTAAGGAGAATTCTTGGCTTAGGAACTAAACCGCCAATATGGTTAAGATCCTCTAACCAGAACACATTGTATAACAGACCGCGTGGAGATAAAACACTTCACGACGGTAGAACATTTTTAACCAATGTTCAGTGATTGATTACGTGGGCGTAATCCCTTTTAAGGAGGGTAGAGCGCAAAACCGCTTAGTGTGTTTTACCGTACAAGTGTGCGTGAACTATGGTGTGCATAGCACAAGATAGCTTGTTCTGATGATTGGTGCGTGTGTTACATAAATATACGCATGCATTCATGGTTTATTGTGGTGATGCGCACAGAAGATCGAATACCATTGTGATAAGTGTGTTTATTTTGTGTGTGAGAGTATAAGGGGGGGAGTAAAGAAACTCCCGGGAACTAAAACCCCGACAGTATATGTTCATATGATATTAAATGTAATATTGTGTATTATATTTTGATAAAAAGAAAATAAATATATATATATATATATATATATACTATATATACAGTATCGGACCTATGAAGGGGTATGAAACCGATATAGAACCTGGTAAGAATTAAATTCCCTAGGTAACTTGGACTAAGTTGAATTTGAGTGATGATTGATAGACGGAGTTCTATCCCTTGGAGATGTAATGATATGACTAGAAGGGTTAAAGATAGAAAATGGTATATGCTTGAATTAGTTGCTGTTTGAAAATGAAGTGGGAGGTGAAACTTGATTATCATGAGATCAAGGGAAGCCGAACACAAAGTGGGGTGGAAAGATAGTTCAACACTGATGCTGATCAATCAGGGTTGGATGATTTCTGAAACTCCCTATAAGTGGTCATAAATAATCACATCAAGAATAAGATGCAGTAGCAAAATTGGACTTGGAGTTGTATATGTTTTCAAAAGAATTTTAAATGGTGGTTTCAAATTTCAATTGGTTTTTCAAGACTTCAATTAATATTTCTAAGATTTTAAGTGGTATTTTCAAGGAAGGACTTCTTTTACTTGACCTTGTAAAAAGGATTTTCGATTGGTACTTTCAATAAAGGATTTCATTACTTAACCTATAAAGGGTATTTTCGTATTACTTGCTCACGAGCTGAGGACGTATGAGCCTTTGTCTTCGGACCGGTGACATGAGAAGTTATTTTAAAGATGTATGTGATGTTTTGATCTCCCAAAGGAACGGGGACAGAAGGTGTCCATCACGACGGGTTCTGCGGGATCACGGTGTATATGTACTCAACATGGGTCTCGAGCCATGAAGAGATGGAAAAGGTATTTCTGGTTGATATACTGCTAAGACATGTTGTGTGGTATATGTAATAAATATTATTTTGACCTTGAGTCCTAATGTGGTGAGTTTCGGAAGTGTTATGTTACCTAGCCTATGTGTCTAAAGATTGTTTGTTATCAAGACCTTTGAGTCTAAATGTTGTTATGTTACCAGACCTAAGAGTCTAAGGGTGTTATGTAGGTACAATGTTGTTAAGGTACCGGACCATTGAGTTCGAGGTAATCACGTAAGTATGTTATGTCATGCATGGATGTGGATGTGTTACCTGACTGTTAAGTTGAGGGTGTGTGATGGAAATATGTTGGTTATGAAAGTTTTATGTTGCAAGTAATCCCCGTATTCTAACCCGATGATGTGTGGGAAGGTGAACTTCAAGGACGAAGTTCTTTTAAGGGGGTAGATTGAAATATCCCAAACCTTAATGTGTCAATTAATTGTGTAATTATGATTTTCTAAGGCTAAATAAGTCCTCAAGACCGTTGGTGAAGAAATAGAAACCAAAAGAAGAGAAAAATGCGTAAAAGTCACAAAGCGTGAAAACGCGTATTTAATTATTTTAGGAGGTACATAACCTTCATTAGGGTTATAAACATATTTATATACCCTAATTACACACTAAGAAACATGTGGGGAAAAATTCCGGAAGAAAACGGATCCGAACAATGCGTTAAAACTAACTGAGTTTTAAAGCGCGTTTTTCGAGAAAACCCGAAAACATGACTTTAAACAGTTAATGACCCCGTAAAAATCATAGTTGATTGTGTAACTATGATTAAACATTAATGGGAGTTTATATCCATTAAATAAAAGAAACGGAAAATTCCGGAAAACGGTCCCGGATAGCGAATAGTGCTAAACGGGTAAATAAACGAGCGTTTTCTGTAAAGACGAAAAACGCTCCAGCGTGTATACATTAGTGGGCGGTGTTTATTAATGTAGACAGCCCACTCACATAAGACTAGTAACTAAAATTAAGTCAAAAGCAAAAAGTAGAAAGACCACTTATACCCCCACCCTCTCTCTCCCCTATCATTTCTCTCTTTCTTCCTCCACCGATTTTTTCTCCTCCCCTCTCTCTGGTTTGACGTCTTGAAGCCCTCCCATGGCTACTCCCTCTTTCTCTCCATGCCCAAGCTATACAAGCTCCAATCACAAAAATAATCACATATTCTTCGTCCCTCATCCTCCTCTATCATCCTCTCTTTTTTAAAATTCCAGAAGGATGAAGTTGACCTCCATGGGGTTTTCCCATTTGAATAGAAAAATGGCACCAATGTGGAGCATGGGGTCTCCTCTTCCTTCTAAGGTAAAAATTCCCAAGAAAAAGTAATTTTCCTTCATCTTTGGGTGTAATAGATTTTTCACCATTTTGATACCTTGTTTTTATCCTTGTTCTTGAGCTCCAAATTAAACATACAATGGTGGAGTAATCCCCTTCTTGATTCAAGGGTGAGAATCCCTCTTAAAAGCTTCAAAAAGGTAAAACCCTAACTGTGTTCTAAGCCATTTGATTGAATTGAGATTTCCTAAGGGTTTAGGTAATTAATTGAGTATGTTTTTGTGTTCTTGAATGTTGGGATGGAGTTTGGAAACTCCATGCCCTCGTGACCGGTTTTGAGGAGATGAGGAGCAAGAGGAGAATTAAGGAGACTTGTGAAATTAAGGTAAGAAAACTACCTTGAACCTTGTTCTTAATTTTTTAGAGTTTGGGATGGGTAAAAAAATTAATGAACCCAAAATTTGGATTGAAATCTATGTGGAAATGTTTAATTTGATTTTAGATAGGTTTGTGAATTAATGGTTAAATTGAGGGCCTTGAGAGCCAAATGTTTGAGTTTGTGGATTGATATTGTGGTTGTTGAGATTATGGAGATTATGGTGATTATTTGTTGTTGATGGAATTTGAGGATTTGCTATGTGCTGGTAGGACCCTTGAAAGGGTGTGTGGCTAGATTAGGAATGGAAAGGATGAGAATTGGTGAAGATGGTGTGTAAGGTTATGGAGAGGTTATGGCAAAATTCTAGTAGAAAATGAGTGTTGAGGATGGCTTTGATGGATGAGAGAACTTAGGTGTTCAGTTGGGTTGTTAGTGTGGAAAGAGTGGAGTGGTGGCCTTGTAATGGTGGATGAATAATGGAGATAAGAGAGTGCAAAATCTATAGCATAATGGTGCTTGGTAATTGGAAATTTCAAGGAAAAGAATGGGGTTTGAACTTGTGAAACAAGGAGTGAGTGTAGGTTTTTAGAAGTGCAATTCTAGATGGAAATCACCTCTGTTAGCTGAGTTTCTGGCGCGTCCGAACTTCCGTCCGAACTTGGAAGTTCGGACAGCCCCGTTGCGATTAAGTTTTCTGAGTTTTAAGTTGTGTCCGAACTTCCGTCCGAACTTAGAAGTTCGGACACTTGAAAATTCTTCCCTGGTTATTTTGTTTCGATTGTGTCCGAACTTCGAGCTCGGACCAAGTTCGGACGCTTGAAAATTTCCTCATATTTGCTTCGACTTGTGTCCGAACTTTGAAGCTCGGACAGTAGAATTTTCCTTTGATTTTGCTTGACTTGTGTCCAAACTTCGAAGCTCGAACACAAGTTGGACGTTCGTCAGTTTTCACCTTTTGAGTCTCGACTTGCGTCTGAACTTCGGAAGCTCGGACACAAGTTCGGACATAGTGCAGGACCAAAAACCTTGTTTAAGGTTAGAAAGTGAACCAAATGATGGGGATTGATGAGTAATGATGTATGAGGTTGTTTAGGACTTGTTAAGTGGGTTATAATGACAATTAAGTGGGGTGAAAAGTCGAGAGAAATGTGAAGTAGTAAACTAAGTTAAAACATGGGGTTTATGAACAAGTAACGGGGTTAACCATGAACAATAGACTGAAAAACATCATGCTACCCCAATATTAACGAAAGTAATTATAATGTTACCAGTTGTTCAAAGAGTTTTCGAGGAACATGTGATGGCACGTTATAGTGAACCTTCGGTGACAGGTAGGTTTTTCGCAACCTGTGTCTACGGATTACACCGGCTTGTATGTCAACTTGTTTTTTTCTGGTGTTTGCCACCTTGCAAGATAAAGCATGAATGAGTTTATAGTAATTCATTAATGTGGCGTAAATAATTCCGATACCGTTTAACCTTATTATGTGGTTAAACCATAGCTAACCGATCTCAGGGTCACATAAGAGATCGGTATTCGGATTAACGTCCCAACCTACGGGAACGTATAACTACGGCTATCGTGCCTTGGTTGTATATTGTGGATATGTGCGTTGTGTGTGGCCTTTGCTTAAGTATCGTGTTTAACGAATGTTGTTGTCCATGCTTGTCGAATGGGATGATACATCCTTGTGTGCGATTAACTAAACTTGTAACACAAAAGGTGTATGTATGTAATATGTTCCATAAAGGAACTTCTAACTAAATGTATATAATATGGGGGGGTGAGGAATCTCGGTCGTTCCGGTCGCGCGCGGTTGTTGGGAGTTGATGTATATGTGAATTAACTCCCACTGTTAGTTAGGGTTGTTCCTTCTTGGATTTCAACCTCCCACTAAGCTTACCCAAAGCTTACCTACGACTTCCAATCGGGTTAGGGGAAATCATGTGTAATGTTGTTAGGGTGTCGACGCTATGTTCGCTTCGACTCCCTCTCTGTTATGTTATGGTGGTTTTTTCTTCTCTGAATACAACCAACCACAAGCTTAACCAAGGCTTACCTAACTCATCCATTATTGGGGCTAGGGGAAATTGTGTATAGTGTGATCGGTCCTATATTACGGCCGACACACTAATAAGGTGGTGTATGGTGCGCTCGGGCTTATATTCCTCGGGCACATTCTAAGTAAAGGTATGTCTCTAAGAAGACTGGTATTAAGATGGCATGTTATTAGGTGGAGTATGTTGTTATATGTGTGTGCTAATCTTGTGTTTGTGTCCTATTAATGGATGTGTGTTGTATAAGTATGATATGTGTGTATTTAATGCATGTTGTAAATGTAATCAACCGCATGCTAAGACGACAAAATAGTTGTGCGTGGCCCGGTAGCATGCGGGCTATGGGATTACCATACCAGCAAAGGTGCTGAGCCCCCTGGGGGGCCACCCTTTCTTCTCTTTCTGTTTCAGGTACAAGGAACGGAAGCCGTTCGAGAGTAGGACGGGTAGTCGTTTGTATGTGGGCAGTCATGTAAATTGTGTAGTAATGTAGGCGTAGTAAGACCGAAATTGTATCGGCGTTAGTTGGTAAATACGGCACAGTTGTAATGTAAGTGTATAATGATTGTTGGACATTGGAATGGGATTAATGTGTAGTTGCTCGGGAGTTTAGTCCATCAGACCGGTACAATGTACGTATGTTAGCCTTGTTAGCCACGTGGGTGGTTAACGGCATGTAACACCAAGGGTTAACGTGATGTTATGAGTGGTGATTTCCGCTGCAATGTGTGTTAAGTGTGTTGTTGTAGTTGGGGTGTTACAAAAAGGGTATCAGAGCGAACGTATCGCTCTGATGACTGAATTACGACTTAGGAAGTACCGAGTTAGGATTTTAGTACTTTGGGTTAAGGGTTGAATGATGGTGAGAAATACGTAGTTAGGAGTACCAGTGAATATGGAACCTAAAATATCCAT